>JAPSGF010000078.1:653979-665660 GCA_035772895.1 Perdix hodgsoniae
TGCCTCCCCTCCCCTCCCCTCCCCTTCCCTTCCCTTCCCGCACTGATTTTAGAGTGTTGATTAAATTGTTTCCAGGTAGTTAACTTGCTCTGCTCACAATGGCTGTTCCCTCTCTGTCCTCTAGTCCCTTTTAGGTACTGGATGCCACAGTAAGGGCTCCCCAGATCCCTCTCTCTCAAGGCTAAACAACTACCAATTATTCAAATTACTGATTGGGCAAATATGTGTTTATCAGAGCTTGCTAAAACCATCTCTAGGCCTGAGCTTCTGTGTGGTATATTGTCTGAAGCTGTAAAGTGAACAAAGAAAAGCACAGAAAAATTGTTACTGCCTGAAAAATTTATTGCTTTATACATGGTTTTTTATTTGTTTTCTTTTGTTTTTCTTTTTTGTCTTTTGCTTTTTCCAACATATTATGTGTATTTGTTGCTGTTATTTTTCTTCAATGGTTGCTCTCAGTTTTTACTATCACTGACTGCATTTGCTTTTCCAATTTGTTTATACAACCTACTAACATTATTTTTCTTGTTCTTATCTCTCTTTGCATTTGATTCCATAGTTTGTACAATTTGTAGCAATTAAACAGTGTGCCTTCTGAGTGAGAGGCTTGGCATGCAAGGATCAGGAGAGCATCCATTGCTTTCCTTATACAGCCGGTCATGGTTGGGAGAAGTTGTACAGGGGAGAAATCAACAAGGGATTAAAACTAGTCCAAATGAGATCTAGTGCTGAGTGAAATAGGCACAGAAAGTAGCACTGAGAAAGCCCCAGCTTTCTAAAGAACAGTGGTTCTCTACGGGACAATGGCTTTCCAGCAGGACAGGGTTTCCTTGCTCTCAAGAACAGCAGTGCAAGGAAAATGGGCCTTGCCATTTCCCCTTCTGTGAGACAATCCAATTCTCCATTTTCTGCAAAATATAGTAAACAGCAATTAATCTACTGAAGTGGATCTGTGGGGCATATGGTATCAAGCATCTGCAAGTGGCAATCTACCATAGCTTGAAACACAATGAAACAATGTTTGGTTTTTTTTTTGCTAATGAAGTAATGTCCTACCCAAAAGGGACCAAATGAAATTTAGTATCTGATTCACATCTCAGGTGCTGTCTTTGTAGCCCCATAGCTTTTATATGCACCAAATCAGTACATTCTGTGTTGTGAAAAATCACTGTTTCTCACAAACTACCAGGAGGGCTGATGGTCTTCCTACTCCAAGTGTCTGAGGAAGAAAGCTGGAGCTGCCAGGAGCAGTTGTCAAGTGAATACAATTGCCTTTTTCCTAACTGATAAAGGAACAGTGCGTTCATTCACTGATGCAAAGTGCAAAGTCTTAGCTCAGAAGGAAGCCCTGTGAAAAGCAACACTTTCTCATGACTCTCCTACTATTGTAGTCTGAACTGCAGTCATCACCCACATCTCTCCTTCCTACATGCAGCTCAGCAGTCAAGGTCTGGATAGGTACCCACAGAATCCAAAGGCAGGGATCAGGAAATTGAAGAACTGCCCATTGTCAGAGATCAATTTGAGACCATCTAAGGAGCCTGAATGTGCTCAAGCCCGCAGAACCTGCTCAGAAGTATCAGCACTAACAGCAAATCGTGCCTGTCAAATTTGGTGACCTTTTACAATGAGGTTACAGTAGTGACAGATTAAGGAAGAGCAACTGGCATCATGTATCTGGTCGTGGGCCAAGCATCCATACTTGATACTGACATACTGACAGATACTGTCCCACACAGCATCCTTGTCTCTAAAAGGGTGAGACATAGATTTGATAGATGGACCACTCAGTGAAGGAGAAATTTGCTAGATGATCACATTTTAAAGAGTTAAAAGCTCAATGTTCAAGTGGAGATCAGTGGCAAATTGTGTTCTTTGGTATTCTTTGGTATTGGAACCAGTATTATTTCATATCTTTGTTCTTGACTCCATCTGGAGTACTGCATCCAAATCTGGCTCCCCAGCACAGAATGGACATGGATCTGTTAGAGGAGGTCCAAAGTATACCCATGAAGATGATTAGCAAGCTGGAGCCTTCTTATGAATACAGAGTGGGAGAGATGGATTTGTTCAGTCTGGAAAAGAGAAGGCTGTGGGGAGGCCTCGTAGTGACCTTCCAGCACATAAAGTGGAAAGGGGAGAGAGTCTCTTTACTGGGGATTGCAGTGTTAGGACAAGAGGTAGTAGTTTTAAACTAAAAGGAGGTATATTTAAGCCAAATACTAGGAAGAAATTCTTTGCTGTGATGGTAACAAGGCTCTGGCATGGACTGCCCAGAGAAATTGTGGATGACCCACACCTGGAGGTGCTTAGTGTCAGGTTGGATGGGACCCTGGGCAGCCTGATCTAGTGGAAGGTGTCCCTGCCAGGCAGTTGGATGATTTTTGAGTTCCTTTCCAACACTAACTATTCTATGATTCAGAAATTCTATTTTTTCTTTTCATATTATTTCCAGAGTGTCAGAAGTCTTCCAGTCCTCCATGCCAGGTGCTGCATGACAGCCATGTATCCCCAAGTAGTTTTCTAAATGAGAAGCACTCACTGATTCAAACACTGTAAGTCACGATGGAAACACACAACCAGAGATGAAAAAACTCTTTTCCCTCCTCATGATAGTTCTCGCTGAACCAAAAGCTTGTTTTACTCACCCTGTCTAGTGGGCAGTGCAATATTAAGGTAGTTTCTATTTATCTAAAAGAATCTCCAGCCCCTACCTGGAAATACTCAGGATAAACCTAAGTCATGCCAACTTCTCCTACTTCTCCTAACAAAGGAATACTATGATACGTTTTGGGGAAGGCAGAACAAAACTGTAACCTTAGTTAGCATTTATATCAGTTGTGGCTACATGGACACAATGAAATAAGGTCTTGAAAATCATCTTGGCAGTTTTGTAAACAAATAAAATACAAGATCTTATCTATTGTATAATTTTATCTGTTCAGGTGATAGATTTATTGTGCTAATACCAAGCACAACTTCAAAAAATTGTGATTGTTTGTAATCTAGCCAGTCTTGATTGTATCAACATTTTGCTGAGAGACAAAAATGTGACTCTGAAAAATATCCTGATCTTGTGCAATCTTCAGCTTACATGGGAGAGATATTATCAAGATGTATCCAAACATTACAACTCAAGGAAAAATAATAGAGAGAGATCTGTATGGCTACAGTAAACTGTGCTTGTCTTCTTCAAGGCATTGACTCTAGTCCATTTACTGCTATGGACTGCTTTGTAGGTTAAAAAATAATAATACCTGGTGTGAGATTGTGCTCTTTGCTTTGACTGAAAATGACATAACACACAATTAAGCTGCCTGATTTTTTCCTCCTGGTCTATTTCTCTACCTCTTCATGCCAAAACAATGTCATTCATATTAATCTGAAGTTAAACTTCCCACCATCTACAGATAGATTCCTTAATACTGAACACCACTGTAACTCCCTCAGCTTCAGAAGAGTTTACTTTTGTGCAAGGTAACTGCAAATTTCTTTCACAAATCAGACAAAATCTCAGAAGAGAGTGATAGTACGCATGCTTAGAAAGGTTCATAGCTTCACAGGAAAAAACTTTTAAGAACATGACAAACACTGGTAGATATTTGAAGACAGAATGATAAAATCACAGAATCATAGAATCAGAATGGCTTGGCTTGGAAGGGACCTTAAAGCCCCATCCAGCCTGGTCTTGGGCACTTCCAGAGATGAGGCACCCACACTTCTCAGTGCAGTCAGTGCCAGGGCCTCCCCACCTACTGAGTAAAGAATTTCCTTCCAACATCTGATCTAAATCTCTACTCCTTTAGTTAAAAATCATTCTTCCTTGGCTTATCAGTATCAAACCACATGAAAAGTCAGTCTCTATCTTTTTTATAAGCTCCCTTTTTGTTCTGGAAGGCTCCCTGGAGTCTTCTCATCTCTAGACTGAATAAAAACATCTCCCTCAGCCTTCCTCTGTAGGAGAGGTGCTCAGCCCCCTTATCATCTTTGTGGCCCTTCTCTGGGCCCACTCCAGCAACTCCACATCCTCCTTGTGCTGGGGGCCCCAGGCTGTCCTCTCTCTCAGCCTCCTAGCTTTGTTTCTCTTGATGAAGCCCAGGATAAAATTGCCTCTCTGGCACACTGCCAGATCTTTTTTAGTTTTTCACCCATAAATAACCCTAAAGTCCTTTTCTCTTTGTCTGATCTCTATCCGTTCATCTCTGAGTCCATATCTGTGCTTGGAATTGCCTTGAATCAAGTTCAGAACCTTGTACTTAGCTCTGTTGCATTTAACGAGATTCGCATGGACCCACCTCTCAAGCCTGTCCAGGTCGCTCTGGAAAGTCTCTCGTCTTTCCGAATTGTAAACTGCTCCACTCTGCAGATTTGCCATGCGTATGCTCAATCCTATTGTTGATGGCTCTGACAAAGATAGTGGCCCGATATCGACTGCTGAGGAACACCACATATCACTGGTCTCCAGCTGGACGTCAAGCTATTGATCCCACGTAGCAGTCAGTGCCCAGCCATCCCTTTCCCCTTGGTTGCTCGTCCTGTAGGCCAGCACATGAGCCTACTGGGCAGAGGGTTAATATTGCTGTTCTACTGCCTGTTCTCCTCTCTTGTAGAGTAACTCATCTGTGAACAACAGAAAAAGCTCGTGGCTCTGGGTCATCATAAAGGGTATGTCCTACGAGGAAATGTCCCTGAGATGGCTGCAGGCAAGGTTTTGAGGTTAGAACACAACCATGGTATCTTCAGGAAGAAATCCCACTGCATGCACTTCGTATACCTGAGCAAAAAATAGGGGCTGTGACAGTGCAAGTATTGGTCATCTGCCCAATAAGTATGTGGTGAAGTTCTTGGATGCATTTTCTTCTTTGGAAAAGAAATGACAAAGAATTTTTTTAAAAGCTTTAAAAATAAGAAGCCCTGTATTGCTTTACTGAATGTTGAAAGTTTGATATTTTAAACCAACACAAACATATTTGCCACAAAGGCCTGTGGCTGATACACTGATCATTACCAGGAATAGTCTTCACTAAATGATCGTTACAAATCAAATAGCTTTTAGGTTTTGCTGTCTTTGTAGATCCTCATGAAATATGTATTTAGGATTTTTAATTGAATATGTTACCAGATGAACCATTTTGCAGTTGTTCAGTACAATAATGCAAAGAAGAGTTTGTGATTAGATTTCTACTCTTCTGCCCTTATTCTTTACACACTTCCTATTGATTCAACTAATGCATCCATCAGGGAAATAAAAACATTGGGTCTCATTTAATTAAACCAAATTACTTTAGTGGCTTTTACATACTTTTGCTTATTTTTCCCCTTCTAGGAGTCCTGGTAACTTGTGTTGAGCTTTGCATTTTATTTGTAAGAAAAAAAATGAGAGCAGGAGTCTGAGCTGCAGTGGTATGGCAGCTGACAGCCCAAATCAAAAAGCATTAAGTGAATGTTCTTTGGAGCAATGTTTAGTTTAGGAAAGAATTGGAAAAGTAGTATTTGTCTTGAATCTTTGTTGCCATGTCCTTTATCTACAAACTCTCTTGTACGCTCCCAATGGCAAAGCAAGTTCCAACTACAGAAGGCTTTCATCTGGAGGCCACTAACACGTAAGTATCTACAGGCAAATGCCTACATAATACAACTGCCAGTAACTGTGTTATTTCAGTATCATACGTAATCTGCAGAGTTGGAAACTGGATTTCAGAATGTGCATTTCAAAGGGCCCAAGCTTGAGCTTTGTTAAAGTAATTAAAAGCCATATAATTATAAAATTACTTTGTACACTTTTCAACTCTAGTTATTGCAAATTTGTTAGCTATCCTGTGAAATGCACTTGCTGCAATGCACAAATCTCTATGCAACCATGTGATTATAAAATAGGTGAACATAAGTGTAAAACCACCATATTCTCTAAATAACCCTTTCTGACATGATCTCAGTTTGTTATAGAATTTGATTTGAAACACAGTTTCTTGGGTGAGCGTGGGGAAAATCTCAAATAGTCAAATAAGTAAATATCCTCTCATTTCTGCTCATTTTTTTTCCATAGCAGGTCATAATGGGTATGCACATCTGATGCTCAGAACAGTAATCATAGATAACTCTGCTTTTCAGTAAATCAGATAATTAAAGAAAAAACAGTATTAGATGCTTTAACAGCTGGAATATATTCTGTCAAAATGTCCCCCATTAGCACTACAAGAACAGGGAGAGTTTCCCTGTGGATCTTCAGAAGTAGCGGTAAGTGTAGCACCATTGGATGGAAACATAAGTGACTTCCAGAATGATTAATGCTATTAATGCTCCTCATAAGTGAGAGAGACTATTCTTTCTGTCTGGATACCTGTTAAGACTGTTTTAAGTGTTGGCACATGTATCCAAGGTTTGCGGGTGCATGGGACAGGACAGGTTAACCAAAGGATAGGGGTTCCATACACTGTGTTGGGAATGTTCCAGCCCTGCAGCTAACCCAAACAGATTGCAGTCCCAATTAGCAGAGCTCAGTAATGGAAAACCCTCTGATTCATTCAGTATTCAGGGTGGGCAGCTGTATAACAATTTGTTTCACAACAAAAAGTTGACAGAACAAATCCAAAACAACTCTGTGTGCATGTTTACATGGGAAACTATTGGCATTAGCAGTGCATTTGAAGGTGTGCTTTAAGTCCCTTATGCTTTTTGTAACATTTTCAAATTCATTGCTGTCTTCAAGATGACAGGAAATTCAGGTCTGCCTTCCTCCAGGGGGATCTTTATTCACAGACAAGTCAAAAACCCTTGACAAAAGGCAACCAAGGGAACTTGCTGACCTTTTAGCTGCCTGTCTAACATCAGAGCAAGTATTGCTTCCTGATAAAATGAGAAATTCAATTTAAGGGGAAATGTAGCAGGTACTTGAGTAGAGTCTCATTTTATTTTACTTCTTGGGCTGTCTCTCAAACTGAAAACAAATGTAAACAAACAGAACTGTATCCTTCATTCCCCAGTTACAAGACTTCACAATACATAAGTAATATTATTCTTGCATTGTTGTCCATCCCACTGTCTGCTGATTTTTATCTCCTCAAAATAAAATCGCCATTTAAAAATTCTGTACTCTTATAGCATTCTGGTATTTTTTTGTCATTAATTTTAGGAGGAGTGATCCCTTTCTTATTGTGGACCTGTTAGTACTACATCAATTCTTTGGGAATTAGGTGAATCCCTAACCGTGATAACTTCAATGCACATTGCATAATGGCAATACTGCTGGGGAAGCAGGATTCCAGATAGGTGTCCCAGTGTATTCAACAGTCTTTCAGCTCAAACACCTTTTTCATCTACATCGCTCACCTGTCATAAACTACCCGCTCCTTATATGAAGAGAGCAAAAACCCTGAGACACCAACATGGAAAGGCTTGGCCAAGCAAAGCATCAGGGACTGCAGCATCCCTCCTATGAGGAGAGGCTGAGAGCTGGGACTGTTTGCCTGGAGAAGTGGAGGCTCAGATGGATCTCATCAGTTTGTACAAATACCCCCAGCGAGGTTTCAGGGTGGACAGAGCCAGGCTCCTTTCAGGGATGGGAGGAGAGGCAGTGAGCACAAAGGGGAGCACAGAGGTTCCCTCTGACCACCAGGCAGCACTTCTGTGCTGTAGGGGTGACTCAGCCCTGGCACAGGCTGCCCAAAGGCTGCGGGTCTGGTCTCCTCCTTGTGCTCAGGTGTTCAGAAGCTGCCTGGAGTGGTGCTGGGCACCCTTCTCTGCATGTCCCTGCTTCATCATGGATTGGGCCACATGGACACATTTGATGTATACCAGATATTCAGAGCCTATAGATAGACTGGGTTCTTCAAAAGAGAATAATTTGGCATTTTATATGTATGAAGGAAATGTGGACTTCATGTACTCCCAGTTTTAAGAAAAAAGACAGAGATGACTTTAAAGAATCTTGCATTAATATGTTATCATTTGTAAAAGTCACTCTGATGTACTGTCAGGCTTTATTTTTTTTCACTTTGGTTTGCAAACAATTAAAAATATTTCTTATGTAAAGTTACTTTATTTACATTGGAGTTTACATAAGCATGCATTGCAAATAGAAAATCTCTGGCGCTTCTACAAACTAAAACACCAGCCTAACAGTTAAGTCACAGACTGTTATGAAAAGGGATACCTAAGTGTAGAAATCCGTAAGTACAAATCTGATATTACAGCTTTAATAATCCATCTTGATTTACATGCATTTACTTTATATCTTTGGCCTCATTAGGTGAAATTTGCTGAGCTGGACAGCACAAGTGGTTTCAGATCCTGTGTCTTGGAAGTTTATACCCACCCTAAACATACAATAGAAAAAACACCTGTTGTGTAGAGGCAGATGCAGAAAGGCAGGTCAGAATAAAACAATACGTAGTACCTTTGGTTATTTGTTATTTGCCATTAGTATCTGCATTGTAGTTGTTACTTTTGGGAACAGTAGCTCTCCAGCTCAGTCAAGTAAGGTAGTATAAATGACCCCTGGAGCTTTTTGTGCTTTCAGTCTGTGACGAAAGTAGATAAAATACACTTGGTATCTCACCGCCTCCCTTCAAGCAATCTGCAAGATTTGTATCTAACAAGAGAGCAAGGCAGATTCCTGTTTCCTGCATTAAATATAAAAAGGAATAAATAAAAGTCTTGAGAACAATTTTCTTTCTTAGCAACACATTCTGGTTACATACCAAAGTATTCAAGCACGTGGAAAACATCTTCTGGCATAGGAGCACCATTATCTGTATGAGTAAGCTGCTAAAATTGCTTGGTACCATGCAGGTCAGTCAGACATCAGGTAGAGCACTGCTGGGAGCAATCCCAACAGGCAGATCACATGAAGCCAACTGTTTTGGACATTAAGGAGAGTTTATTTCAACAGTGTGGGCTGTTCTTTGCAACTGGGTCTAAGCTAAGCCTATTTAATATATTAGCAGAGATTCAACCAATTAAGTGTACTCATGCATGACTGCTGGTAAGCCACAGGAAGGGCAGAGTTAGTAGAACCTTCGCCTAGGTATGGCGATTTTTTCATAGAATCTTTGAATCACAGACTGGCTTAGATTGAAAGGCACCTTAAAACCCATCCAGTTCCAGCCCCCCCTGCCCTGGGAAAGATTGCCATTCACCAGATGAGGCTGCCCATCTGCCCAGGAGGGCCCATCCAACCTGGCCTTGAATGTCTCCAGGAACAGATCATCCACAATTTCTCTGGGCAGCAGTGCCAGTGCCTCACCACTCCCTGGGCAAAATATTGGCCTCTAACATCTAATCTAAATCTTCCTTCTTGTAGTTTAAAAGTATTACCCCTACAATTATTAAAACACGTCATTTAGAACATGCTCCCCTCCTCCCTCTTTATAAGATCCCTTTAAGTAATGGAGGGCTGCCATGAGGTCTTCCTGGAACCTTCTCCAGGCTGAACAAGCCTTACTCCTTCAGACCTTCTTCATAGTAGAAGTGCTATGAGCATCTTTGTGGGCCTTCTCTGGGCCTGTTCCAGCAGCTACACATCCTTCTTGTGCTGAGGGCCCCAGGACTGAACACAGTACTGCAGTTGGATCTCATGAGGGCAGAGCAGAGAGGAATAGTCCCCTCCCTGCCCTGCTGCCACCCCCCTGTCAATGCAGCCCAGGAGACAGCTGGCCATCTGTAGGCATCGCTTCCTTCTGCTGTGTCAGCTACACCACTCAGCTCGGTGTCATCCATGAGCTGGCTGAGGGTACATTCGATCCCACTGTCTGGGTTGTTGAAGAGCACCAGCCCCAGATGGAACCCTGGGGATAATAATTTGTAACAGTCTCCTTTACCCTGTGTTCTGCTGCTGTTCTATATTGAAGAATCTCACTGCAGTTGGACAAAAAGCACAATCCAGATATATTTTTGTGAGAAATAATATTTATTACTTTTGTAAAGGTACACCCAGAAGCAGAAACAACCATCAATGAGTTGTCAAAAATGAAAAAGCTGAAGTCTCTAATCATCTTCACTTGAATTCTCCCACTCAGCAAAGCTGCGGTAAAGTGAATGTGGATGCAGGAGTTCTAGAAATGCTATCTTTGTGAAACCGCCAGCAAAATTAAAACTATCAGGAGCTATTTTTCCTTCTTTCATGTCCACGGTAACAAACTTAACCATCAGCTCCACAGTGCTTCTGTCTGAACTGTTAAGATAACTTCTCAGTAGTGTTTTTTGGTCTATACTTACTGCCTTCCCTGCTTGAGGAGTGGGAAATAAGGTGCTCATTGTAGGTGCTATATACGAAGCACATAAATACAAAAAAATACAAGCAATTTTGAAGAAAGGGATGGAAATGTAGAACTGTCTTATTTCTCCTAAGCTTTCCAAAGATCCTGGTTAATGTTGCAGGTATACCAGGCATAATGCTGCAGGCATTTCAGATTTACACCACGGAGCTCTCTAGTATCCCTTCTAATTTACATATAACTTGGTAAAGCCAACATTTTTCTGTATGCCGTCATCTTGAATTTGGATTACTCATGACTGACAACTTGAATCTGATGATTGAAACACTGCCTGCATGCTCCATCAAAGTGTCAAAAGGCTTCTAGATGGAAGAGAAAACTCACTTCCCTACATAATACTGCATGTCCTACGTTGCTTCAGCAATGTATGCATTAAATGTAATGAGTGTCAATATGTGAGGAATGTATTCAGTATACTGATGGTATAGAAAAGACATACAATGATCTGATCCTACCAGCTGTTTCATATTCAATACAAACATCCTGCTAGGAGTAGGATGAGGCCCTGGGCAGCCTGGTCTAGTATTAAATGTGGAGGTTGGTGGCCCTGCCTGTGGCAGGCGGGTTGGAGATTCGTGATCCTTGACATCCCTTCTAACCCTGGCCACTATGTGATTCTGTGATTCTGTGAGTGGTGGCCACCCTTTCACAATGGCCTTAGCTTCTATGAGGTCAAAGACAAGGCAAAACAAATTGTCATCATTGAGTCAGAACTCTTTCCAGGGCAAGCTGCATCCTCAAATTTGCATTTGTGAAAACAATCCGCTTTTTGCACTGTAGCAAGGCATCCACACACATGTACGTTCCCGTCAGGTCCGTTGGTGTGTGCAAACTTCAACTTAGTTTTGTGTATGCAGAACAAAGATTAGCAGGTAACATTGTGGAATGTTTTATCAAACTCAATCATCTGCCAAATGCCACTTGTTCCTAGAAACCAAGCTTCTGAAACATTCAGAGAAATTAGTTCCTCAAAATATCAAGCTGAAAACAGAAATACAGAAGTAATTGGGTTTTGTGATACCTCATCAAGATTTCTGCACTTCTTCTCTCTGGTCTGGATGAAAGTTTGTTGCTACAGGAAGCTCTAATAGTTCAAGTTTCATTAAGCACAGATGAGCATATGAATTAAAATGTGGAACTCCTTATGTCTGTCTACCTATCACATTCCTTCCGCATACTGTCTTCCTTGAGGAGCACAGGCCATAGTTAGCAGCACAGAATCCCACAGCAAGTTT
Organism: Perdix hodgsoniae; assembly: GCA_035772895.1. Taxonomy (NCBI): domain Eukaryota; kingdom Metazoa; phylum Chordata; class Aves; order Galliformes; family Phasianidae; genus Perdix; species Perdix hodgsoniae. Next base: position 665,489 of record JAPSGF010000078.1, read on the forward strand.
TGGGACACTTAGATTATAGCTCCCTTGATGCTCATTGGTGTTCCACTTGGGCTAAAAAAGGGGGTCATCTTTATTAAGTAAATATTCCTTTTATTTGAATCCTATTATTTTGCACTACCGTAACATTACAATACATTAGGACTTTATGAAAAAAAAAAAAAAAAAAAAAAAG
>JAPSGF010000078.1:679048-712130 GCA_035772895.1 Perdix hodgsoniae
TCTCCTCTCCTCTCCTCTCCTCTCCTCTCCTCTCCCTCTCCTCCAGTTCATTACATGCCATCCTGTCCTTAGCCATGTTCAAAATCTGGTTGATCAGCATTGAGCATAACTTCAGCTTCACTCCAAAATTCTTGGATAGCACAGCTATACAGAGGATTGCGGCCCTGGACTTCATACCAACCATGCAACCATGTCCTCTTCTGTAAGATACTGGGAGGAATTCCATGGCTTAAGGGCCTGGAAAGTACGAGAGTCCAAGAGAGCAGGGTGTATTCAAACATCACTTACTTCAAGCTCAAGAATGGTGCACCCCTATGAGTAAGAAGTCAAGTAAAGGGGGTAAGAGACTTGCACGGATGGGCAAGGAGCTTCTGGCAAAACTTAACAGAAGTGTACAGAATGTGGAAAAAGAGACAGGCCTCTTAGCAGCGATATAACAAGGCAGAGTATGCAGGGTGCGATGAGGAAGGCTAAGGCCCACCTGGAATAACACTTTTCAAAAGATGTCAAGGACAGCAACAATAAAAAGCCATCTTGAAATACATCAGTAGCAAAAGGAAAACTAGGGAGAACATGGGCTCACTTCCGAATGAGGTGGGTGCCCTGGTGAAGAAAGATACAGAGAAGGCAGAGTTATGATTGCTTTCTTTGCTTCTGCCTTTACTGCTCAGGCCAGCCTTCAGAAATCCCAGACTAGAGAGACAAGCACAATTATGGAGAAGGAAAGAATTCCCTTTGATTGAGGAGGATCAGATTAGAGATCATTTAGACAGACCCAACCCCACAAATCCATGAGCCTCAATGGGATGCACTCACAAGTGCTAAGGAAGCTGGTGAACACCATTGCTGGGCCATCCTCCATTCAAGTGGAAAGGTCATGGAGAATGGGAGAAGTGTCTGAGGAATGGAAGAAAGCCATTCTTACTCCAGTCTTCAAAAAGTACAAGAAAAAGGGCCCACAGAACTACAGGCCAGTCAACTTCACCTCCTTCCCTGGGCGAAAGACAGAATAGCTTATCCCAGGTGTCATTTCTAAGAATGTGGAGTTGATGAAGGTGATTGTGACTAGTCAGCATCAATTAATCAAGGATAAGTCACGATTAACCAATCTGGTAGCCTACTGTGATAGAATGATTGGCTGGGTAGATAAGGAGAGTGGTGGATGTTGTCTACCTCAATTCTGGCAAGGCTTTCAACACCGTTTCCTGTAACGACTTCATAGGTGGAAAAGTGGCTGAGCTCAGAAGGTTTTGCTCAGTGGCAGTGTAGTTGGAGACCTGTAGCTAGCAAAGGCCCCCAGGGGACAGTACTGAGTCTAGCCTTGTTCAGCTGATCTTTGTTGTCGATGTGGATGAAGGGGTAGAGTGCATCCTCAGCAAAGTTGCTAATTCACTTCTGAAAGGAGGCAGTGCTCACTGAGACCTGGACAGGCTGGAGTGTTGAGCAGAGAGGAATGTTATGAGGTTCCTCCCCTGCACCTTGGGAGGAATAACTGCATGCATCAGCACAGGTTAGATGCTGATCTGCTGGAAAGGAACTCTTCAGAGAAGGACCTAGTGGTCAGGATGGACAGCACGTTGGCCATATGCCAGCAATATGCCCATATGGCCAAGAAAGCCAGTGATATCCTGGGATGCATTAAAAAGACTTTGGTCAGCAGGGCAATGTGATCCTTCCCCTCTACTCTGCCCCGGTGAGGTCACATCTGAAGCACTGTATTCAGTTCTGGGCTCCCCGGCTCAAGAAAGAGAACCAGTGGAGGGCTACAGAGATGTCAGAAGGCCTGGAAAAACTCTCTGATGAGAAGAGAAAAAGAGAGCAGGGCCTGCATGACCTCGAGAAGACAAAGAGAGATCTTCTGTGTGCATACAAATATCTTAAAGGAGGATATCAAAAGAGTGAAGCCAGGCTTTCTGTGATGCTGCACAATAGGACAGGGGCAACAGGAACAACCTGGAACAGAGAAGTTCCATCTGAACATGAGAAAAAAAATATTTACTGAGGGGGTGAAAGAGCCCTGGAACAGGCTGCCCAAAGAGGTTGAGGAGTCTCTCTCTCCAAAGATATTCCAGCCCACCTGGATGTTTACTTACATTACAGCCTGCTGTAGGGAATCTGCTTTAGCGTGAGCAGGACTGGACTCAACTATCTCCAGAGTTCCCCTCCAACCTCAGCCGTTCAGTGTGTGATTCTCTGTGTGATATAACTAGATTTACTTGCAAGTAAATTAGTACATTCTAAATGAGAGTTGGCTATGCAGACACTTAATGTGGTTTAGCCGATCCATTTTAAAAGTTAATTCAGATTGATTTTTCTGCATGTTCTGGACAAAACCATCTGCTCTTAAAACAGCTAACTCTGAAATAGAAAGTGAAATACCATTTATTCCAGGGATGTAGTTTAAAATCTTACTTGCTAGCTCCTCTAAGAGTTATCTTGCTTGTCTGTAGTGTATGTACTATACTTAGATTTTTTTTTGAAATAATTGAAAAGTCTTTTTTTTTCCTTCCCTTTTTTCGCATTTGAAGAGCTTCTGTGTCACATTTACTTGGCAATAGAGGATTCCTACAGGAATGCCACACAACATCTTGGGACCTTAGACCAGCCGTAACTGTGAGTTTTATAATACATGTTTTCATGTCACACTTTAAGAGCTGTTGCAAATGTTCAGAACAAGAAAAATTTAGCAAACTACTGTTACATTGCAAAAGTGCATAAGAAAGGTTGCTGCTATTGCTAATGGTATGTACAAGTCAAAATGGACTGCATTCGAGAAGTTATTCCAAAATTAATACTGCAAAGTAAACTGTACAGCTCCAGTCTCCCAACAAATTAAAAAGTAATGACAGTAGACTGGAATGTGGCACAACAAAGATTCACATTAACCACTGTCAGTCCTTGGTGGCTGAACAAAGTGTAACAAGAAAGAGGACTGTGAAATGGGGCTTGCTACCAACTTCCCTAGTCACATAGAGGAAGTTAGGATATTTTCTTAGAGTATGGCATTACTATGTTTTAACTATTTATCAGGAGAGGAACCATTACTTTTAACAAAGCTGAAGCATGCTTTGTTCTGCTGGAAAGAACTGTTAGTATATCATTAGTTTGGCACTAGCACAAGCAGCCCCAGTTGTTGACTGATTGATAGATAGACAGATAGAAGAGCAATATTTATTACATGTATGTGCTGTAGAGATAAGTTAGAGGAAGACTTATGAAGTGCCTCACTGAGTTAGTACAACAAATTTTACTGGCAGTCAATAAAGATTTGTGTTCCTAACCTTCCTGGTGATTTTGATGAGAAATTAAAGATATGTCTGCCTAAGAAAGTGCAATTGTATAACATCTTAGTATACTGCTCCTAAATTAATTAAGTGTCCCTGGAGAGTTTCTTTTCTGATAGCACACACTAAAATTGCTGCTACAATGGCTGTTACTACTATCAGTGCTATGAGGTTAGCCTAGATAAACTTGGATGTCATTGTGTTGTGCAGATGACTCTGAAAAGGACAACATATCTGACAAATAGATACTGAAAAACATTCAGAGAAAAAGGAGATATTAATTTAGGATAACATCTAGGAACATTTAGGGATAGGAAGAACCTTAGGATTTTTAGATTTTATGTTAAAAATTGTAATATAGACCAGTTTTCTGGTATTTCACTCCTATGAATAGTTGACTTCACTTACAGCTGTAATAATGAAATGGTTATATTATGTTTACAGGTATTCGGTAGGTCATGCAGAAGGTTTTCACAGCTTTCACATCTGGTCTTAACATTTTTTCTTCCATATTAGTTGGTACTTCAAAGATCTAAGTGTAGCAAATCTTCCAAAATAAAATCTAGAAATTCCCAGCAAAGTGTCACATGTTTCAATCTTAAGCAATCTAAATCTTATCACACAGCATAATCTTGCCTAGGAACCATACAAAACTTTAAGCATTCAATGTGCATGCAAAGCACATTCAGAAATCAAAGCCTTTACCTGTGGTTCCAGCACTGTATTTTTGTACTTATGGAAGAGATGCTCTATCTTTATGGAACTTTCTACCTTCCCTTTCAAACTAGCAGTTAGGCTCATGGGAATAGTAAAAACCAAATTTCCTGTGATATCCCTCCTATTCACCTTCGTGTCATACTTCATGTCCTACCCCAAAGCGGGACCCTTACAGCATACACACCACTGCAAGACTTTATTCTTACACCGCTAATGTAAGGATATGTTGAGAAACAATAAACTACACTGAAGAAAAGAAAAAGCTTTAATTAACTGTGGAGCAAATTGATTCAATTTTCTATTTGGTAAAGGCTATTTAATATTCCTTCTTGAATGTACAAAGATTTCTCTGGGACTGCTGAAGCAAAATAGTAATAATAGAAGTAGAGCACACTCACTGAAATGTCTAATCTACACTACGAGCTCCATGACATAGAAGATCTATTTAAAGTACTGTTGGCTACTTGATCTCCTAGGGGTATGGCTATACGAGCAAGCAGAACGCTCTGGTACAAATACATTTGCAAGCCTTTTCATGTAAAGATCTGTATGTGTGAAAGCTATACTTAAGCTTGTATAAAGCTGTACCAAAAATAAAATAAAATAAAAAAGGTTAACGTTTGAGCTCATGCATGAAGCTGAGCCTGCATTACTCACAGTGAGTGAGCAAAGCAGTCAGGACTGGCAGAGCTCTGTGGGTGCAGCTGCTTGCATAGGCAGCTGGTAGCCCTGATGGGGCAAAAAGGATTCCTGAGCTCTTCCCTAGAAACGTCTTAGACCTTGCCTCAGTACAATGGTATCTGTTTAAACCATGTCTGAACAGTTTGTCAGATCAGTGTGTACCATGGGGCTGAGGTCAAGATTATGCTGCCCAGAGGGGCAGGACTGAACACAAACACCTCCACACTGGTAGTGGCTTGTGGTAGTGTTACCTTATGTGACATGAGATCTAACTTCAGAGCCAGTCATTAGTAGTGAGAAAATTAAGAATGAGGAGTCCATCCCTGTTAGAATAAGTGAAGAAAAGATATAGATAGCGATATGCAAAAGACAAAATGCATAGATAGAGCTTTGAAGCTTTTCTAGATTTTGCCACTTGATATATTGCAATAAAAGACATGAGGATGTATTAGTTCCTCATACCTCTGAAATCTATGAATAAAATTTAGGGCTAATTACTATTCACCGGAGAGAATTAACAAGTGGGATATGGCTTGTTTACAACTCATCACACTGAAAATAATCCCATGGTCATAGGTAACAGGAGTCAAAATTCTTTTGGCAGTGGAGAATTACACACAGCACAGAGAGCTGTTTACTGCACTTAAACATTTATAGTTTAAGACAACAGTGAAAACTGAAAATTTGAAAATTGAAAATTGAGAATTGAAAAAATAGGAAAGACTAATGAAAAGTACAGTAAAACCAGTAGGCATGAATTGACAGAAACATTAAAAACCTGTTTTTCTCAGGGGTCTTGACAACATCAGTAAGAAACTCAAATGGTGTCAGTGAGTAAGTTCTTTACAGAGAGAGCGGTGAGGTGCTGGAACAGGCTGCCCAGAGAGGCTGTGGATGCCCTGGAGGTGTTCAAGGCCAGGCTGGATGGGGCCCTGGGCAGACTGGTCTGGCATTAAACGGGGAGGTTGGTGGCCCTGCCTGTGGCAGGGGTGTGGAGCTTCATGATCCTTGACGTCTCTTCCAACCCTGGCCATTCTGTGATTCTTGAGTAGTGTTGCAGTATGCATTAATTCCTGGATGAAGAATTGGTAAAGAGTCGGCACTGAGGCAGAGCTAACTTCATTAACCCTGGGGCTTCATTTAAGGTATGATAGCTCTCTAGCTTTCCTTCTGTTAGGAAACTGTTCCCTATATGCATTCAGTCACACACACACAAACACTAAGTCTCACCAACTAGAATAAAAATTTCTCTATACTATTTTAGTGATTCAAAACTCAGTGTACTAATACGAACTCACACAGAACTCTTAGGAAATTGGAATTTAATAACAGTCCATAACAGTTGCGTTGCAATATACAATAATTTTTTAAATATGAAGGCTTTACTATTCAAAACAGGATTTTATCTTCCTGGTGAAAGAGTCTGCAGAAGTCTTAAAGGTTATTTATGCCAGATAGCACCATTAAAGAGGTCTCTCTGCCTTCCTGTGTTGGGCCAGCCATTCAACAGTCTTCTCTTCTGGTATTTCTTGAAGCTACGTCAATCATTCATAAGCTTAAGAATCAAGACAGTTGGCAAAGATTGTGTCCACAAACAGTGGCTGTCCTCATGTGCTACGAGCCAGCCAGAGGCTGATACCAGTGTTATCTCCTCTGGCTGTGTGCCTGCAGCTGGTGCTCATGCTGGAGCCATCCTCTCATGTATGGACAAGTCTGCCTTTGGGAATCCATCTGCATTGGCACTGGAGCAACAAAGACAACTACTGCAAAGGAGAAATGAAATGTTGTTCCCTTAAATGCTGCTTGTGTTCTGGGACACAGCTGTGCAGCAAGTCTCAGAAGGTGTAAATTTGTGTGGGAAGTTAAATTGGCTAAAAAAAAAAAGCCCTGTCTAACTCAGCAGTGATCAATTAGACTGTAAGACATTTTTGATTGGGCCAAAACACACAGTGCTTGTAAGCACCTAACACACTAGGCTCCCAGTTGATGACATGGGTTCAAGCATGCAATTGCATTGCAAAATACTAATAAGTTATTTGATAATATTATTATTATTCAGTGAATGCTGTAAAGTGGAGTACGCTAGTTTAGCTCTGTGGTGTTGAAGCATTACAAGTAAACAGTCTCTAGCTTGCCAGAAGTCTAATTACAACTCACTGCAAGCAGACAAATGAGTGTATCTGTGATCTCGGTTTGCAGGGCAGGCACATCAAAGTGCTTGATGAATGATGATGAATCCATGATCCCCTACTATATATTTTTTTCAGAGCATAGGATTTGATATCTGTTCAAAGTACAAAAGAGGGGATAAACAAGCATCAGTCATTTTTAACAAGAGACGTTCAGTAGGGGGATGGAACAAAATCTGTCTTCTGTTTATGCTACACATAAAAGAAACAAATTCAAATGCAGAGTTTCTGTAGGAAAGCAATGAGAAGAAATAACAACTCTTACAAATAAAAAATAAAATCCACATCCTTACAGAGACATTTTGGAAAGTGAAAAAGAGAAAAATAGATGCAGGTGACAATCGCTTTGCTGTATCGTGCACAAACGGACCTAGATAAAATAGCCTGCTAGCTCCAAAAAAACATCTCTGGTATGGAGAGGGAACTCCCACTGATATCAGGATAGTCCTTGTGGATGTCAGGGGCCATGGCCTCTGCCCAGCGACTTTGCTACTGCAAGACACGGTCCAGACACAGCAGTGTAACACAAGGTTTACTCCACAGTCAGTAGCAGTCAGTGCTTTCAGACTGAAGTATTTTGACAGGTAGGAGGATAGAAGGATACCATGGCAGAAAGCCATGGTACCAGCATTGAGGAAAGAGGGGAGAGGCCCTGCCAAAATACACTCCCTAAAAGCTAGCTGCTTACTGTAATCGCACATCATTTATTGAACATGAAAGACAGTCTGAGACAAGCAGAGTGCAGTGACCTTGCAATTTATTTCACTTTTCTTCGTCACAGACAAGACACTTTTGGGTCAGATGGAGGTTCTTATCCACTCTCCAACCAATACATGCTTTTCCCCCCCCTTATATTAGCTTTCCTTACACAGACCAATTAGGAGAAATTCCTCCTCAGAAGTCTGCAGCTCAAATACAGTGCAGGTGTTTATACTGACCTGTCTCAAATGCTTGCTGTGAAACACAGTCCAGTATCCTGGTGATTTCCAGATAGCACACAGACCCTGTCTAACTGACCTTGGCTGTGCCTGCCAGAGCAGAAAGGGTGACCAGGTGTCCTCCTGCAGCAGCTGGAAATAGCACTTGTCCTTGCCCAGTGTACTATGACACCAACAACGCGGACAGCCAGAAAAGTAATTCACAGGTTTATTTTTCAGCTATTTCTTTGGGAGCATGTTCAGGTATCTGCTCATACTAAACATGCCTGGGCAATTTAAGGCAACAGATGGATTTACTGAGTTTTAACAGGTTATTTTCTTTCACAGAAAACATCAGCAGGTATAGCATGACTGTGCAGAGTAGAGTGCATGAATATGCGTGAACATAATAGTCTTTTGGATGCTCCCCAGTGTCCATTGGATACTCCCTGGAAACTTGGCATACTTCACTTACCTGTAGACAACCAGGATTAATATATTACTGACACATAAGCAGATAAAAAGTCGTGGGCAACTTTTGGCATGTGACCATCTATTGACATGAGAAATGTGTTGCTTTCATGCCAAGTGCTATAAGCAACCATTTATGTGCTGCCTCTTTGTAATCCACAGTGTAGCTTACACAGACAGGGGAGTTCAAAGATCTGTTCTTATGAAATATATTTTTTGTATGTGTAAACATAATTTATTTACTTAATGAGCTTGCCTGCAGAAAGTCATGCTGCTCAGAATGAGAAAGCACTGCCAGCGTACTAATCAGCAGGTCCAGCAGTAGTCCTGTGGCAAATATGCAATTGTTTCATATAGAATGTAAAACTTACGCTTTAGTTCCACTAGTTAATATTCAGAGAGTGCTTGCTATTATTCTCCCAGGAAATAACTGAACTATTTCATTTTGCCTGAACAGTTCTTCCTCATTTGTTAATGAACTCTTCTCCCTTTCTATTCCACAGTGCATTAATATGATTTACATTTGCTTGCCTTTTTCTCTTAGTTTGACGACAAAGAACTTGACAGTGCAATATGCAGTCCAAGTCTTTTTCCTCAAAAATGAAATAGAAGCAAAACATCCAGCTCTGTAGTGCTTTTATAATCAACGACTGAAAAAGAATTTAGGTTTTAGGATTCTTTTCAATTATAAAATACTTCACAGAATGCTCTAAGAGTCAAGATTAATGTCACATAAGACAAAACCAGGCAAGACAAGAAGATGTGCATGCCCTCAGCCTTAGCAACCTTTACACAGTCTTAAGCCTAGACACATAGGATACCACTAAACAATAATAAGCAGCAGCAGATTCTTTTTGCTTGCAGTGGTCTTGCAAAAAACAAATTTTCAGTACCATTAGGGTCACCAAGAAACTTCTGAATTTCCTAATGAGCTGGAATGCCACGCAGTGGATGTAGCAGAGCATCATCGAGAGGTCCCTCCAGACTCCCTTCTCTGTTTCATAACACTTAAAGCCATGCAAACAAATGTCATGCTCAAAGAGTTGGAGAAATAAACACGGTCTTGTGTGAGAATGTGGCTGGGGAAAATCAGTTCATGAAAGCCAAACATTACATTACTTTTGGACTTCATTAGATTTATTTTTTTTTTTGCACAATCATAACCTCAGCTGTTGCTCTGGGGATAATAATGTAATATTTTACTTCTCGGCCTTTAGGGCATCAGTTAGCAAATTCTTTGAGATAGTCACTATTTGTGTAACATAAAATATATCCACTTTATCTACTTTCCCATGGTGTCCAATGAGAAGACAATGCAGTCATCTTCCTTGCTGAACTTTGATTCAAGGAATTGAGCTGAATCTTAATACATGTGCACTATTAACACCCAACTGCACTTCATGTCAACTCAGTGCATTTTACAGAAAAACTCCTTAAAAATTGCATTTCACAGAGTCACAGAATGGACAGGGTTGGAAGGGACGTCATGGATCATGAAGCTCCAACCCTTCTGCCCCACAGGCAGGGCCACCAACCTCCCCATTTCATACTAAACCTGGCTGCCCAGGGCCCCATCCAATCTAGCCTTGAACACCTCTAGAGATGGGGCATCCACAACCTCTCTAGGAAGCCTGTTCCAGCACCTCACCACTCTTTCTGTAAAGAACTTTCCCAACATCCAACCTAAATCTTCCCTCTCTCAACTTAAAACTACTTCCCCTTGTCCTGCTGTTATCTACCCTTTCAAAGAGTTGATATTTCAAGCTGCTTTATGATGGACTAGTTCATTACTCTCTTCAGTGGAGCCTTAGGTCCTGTCTTCTTCATCATCATCTCTGTTTTAGCACATCTGTTGGAGATGGATGCTGTGGAGTATCTCTTCTAGCATGAAAGATGGCTAGTGACTCCAAATCAGATACATCTCCAAGGAGTTATGGGAGCCCCTGCACATTATCAGAATTATAGTATTTATAGTAAGGACATACTTTGGTTACTTTCATTTCCTCTTTTCCTATTGTTTCCATGCTTTCTTACTTGTAATTCTTCGGGTCCTTGTTACCAAAGCTCATCATTCTGGCCTACATCAAAAAAAGTCTGCCTGGGTAGACTCCAATACTCCATGTGATTTCCCAAGGTTTTCACTGAAATGTGTGGGTGTTGTCCATACAACTGGATGTTACCATACTTGCTCAAAGCAGAAATAGGGAAGAAGAATTCAAGCAAAACAAATCTTTGCCATAAGACATTGAGAAATACAGCAGACTTCTCAATTACTTTTTTTTTTTTTTTGTAAGTAGGTTATAAAATTAAACATAAATATCCAAGCTTAATGATTTATAAATGACCCCGAATTTTATATTCCTCCATTGAGCATGGTGATTCCTTTTATTTCATTTTAGAACATGTTGTATAAATCTAGATCTTCAAAACCCAGTGCTAATCTTGAGCACTAGAAGTAGAACTATGCAGATGTAATGACAGTGACTGAAAGAGAGGGGAAAAAATCTCACAAAGAGGATGAATATTGATTTAGACAAGAGGAGGAAATTTGATGCTCAGAGGAAAAAACAAGGTATTGCCAGAGCACAAGAGTATGAAAGAGCAGCTAGGATGCTACGTGGAATAATCATTATGTTATTATGTGATGTGTCCAGACCACAATATAAATGTAATCAAAGTAGGGAAATATTAATTAGAAATGTCTTGAGATAATTATCAACAATTACCAGTATCATTTCTGTGCTTGTTGCATTTCCATTTGCTTTAGTTGTGTTGCTGATGGTTCTTCTATAGAAAGTTGTTTCGTTCAATTCTCACTGTAGCAGCATCTGTGAAGATAACAGAGCAAATAACGGCAAATGAAAAGCAGAAGCTAGAAAACAACAATTCTAGAAAGAAATGAAAAAATAGCTGTAAAATAGCACAAGAAAGAAAAGGAAAATAAAAACAGTCAACCTAGCAACATACTTAAAGATGGGCAGGACAGTTCACCATCTTTCACCAGATTTTACTTAGACACGAAATACTATTTTTTCTAACACAAAATTTTCATCTCAATTTTTCCCAAAATCAGAATGAGAAGAAAAATAGTTCATGTTCTAAAAATGGATCTATGCATTTTGTCAGATAGGAGACAGATGAGCACTAGGTAGTGGGATGAACTAGAGATTTCTTGAGATCCATTCCAACTCCACCTCCTACAATCCCATGATAAAGCAAGACGTTATCACAGGCAGATACACAGCTGACAAAAATAACTGATCAGGTTGAACAAATATGAGACACAAGATTTTTTTATTTTTTATTTTTTCCAAAGCACTCTGAAGAAAATACTATATACAGGATTTATATTGTGACAGAATGATCTCAGTGGTTTTGGTTCATGTTTTAGGATTACTATCTTGCTACACATGAATTGGAACACTTGTTTGTGTTGGATGCTTCCCTTTTAAAAATTCCCCTGTGGCTTCTTTTTCAGATATAAATAAAGTTGGAAAAAATATGTGAAGTGTGGATGAAGGAGAAAAACAACACATCCAGACTCCCTGGTACCATTCAGTGGTAGCAGATGCCAAAAATAACAAGTTTTACAAACTTAACACACTAAACACCTTTTTCAAGAAAACTGTGAGGCAAGAAAAAATGAGTTGCATTCTGCACCTCACCGTAGTTTACACATATCCATAAAACACAGATATCTTTGATGCAGTGAAGGAATCCTGTACTTTTTGTTCATTTATGGCTGCAGTCTAAAACTAAGCAAAAGCAATTAGCATATAGGAGCTGCAAAGATCCAGACATGAGAGGTCCCATCCTGCAACCTAGAAGAAAGAGGCCCAACAGTCTCCCTGTTCTATGAAGGCCACATGAAGACACTGTTCAGGCTATTTTGTACTAAAGACACAAAGTTATTGATCTGTGGTCTGAGCACTGAGCTATGTAAAAACAAATGATCAAACAAAAACTATTTTTTTCATTGATATATAAAATGCTTCTGTTAATAGTCCAGAAAGTCTTTGCCTGGTTTTGATATGCCTTTTTGATTCCTCACCATGAGATGTATGTGATAGCAACTAGTAGCCATGTCTCTCAGTGGCTTCAGATAGCTTTGTAAAGAAGATGTGTCTTTTAAAATGCAAATTACAATAATTACTCAAAACTATGAAGTCAAATGCTTTTTCCTAAACACAGCAAACCATGTAGGGCCACCAGGCAGTGGTCTGAATAGTTCTGATCCAGTTGACTACCATTTTTCAATATTGCAAGTAACTTCTGATTCCTTTGTTCTTTAGTGTTATCCTTTTGGATGAACAACACGTGGAGCATGTTTTATCTGCCTAACAAGATTTTACGATACTTTTTTGGTGCACACCTCCGTAGTTTTTGTGATTGCATTCGATATCCACTTTACGAAGGAGTGTGAAGGCAGACTCCAGTGAAATTATTTTTATGTTAAGTTTTGACACATACATTTCTTCACTAGTATAGCCACTTTATCAACCTAGAAGTGGAGCGATCACCAAGTTTGCAGTTAACCACCAGAGGGAGTTTACCTAGCTCCACATCTAGCACAAAATACTCTGCCATCTCAAGAAGGAAGGGGGGAAGGAAGGGAGAGAAAGACAGAGAAAATATTTCTGACTATAAATTTTAAAACAAAGTCTGATAAAGCACCTAGAAGAAATAGGAAAACATGAGTGGTAACCCTGCAGTATGTTCTAGGTATAATCTGTGTTTCCAAGTGTGTTTTAAGCACTTAAGTTAGGAAAGAAAGTCTTCCAGTTTATTGATTTTATCAAGTATCATGCTGCTTCTGCCAGCTTTGACATGTCTGGGGGGAAAAAAAAATCTAATACATTGTTCTTCTTCAAGGAAAAAAAGTACAAAATCCTTTGACTGAAACTGATGAAATTTTCCAGAAATAACATGCTCATCTAAAATAATAGGTTCCATATCAGCATGCTGACTTAGTGGACAAAAATATGTTTTTGACAATAGCTTAGAACAAAAAGCTCACTGGTCCAAAATAGCATTTGGACCAGTGTTTTTTTAATACCTTGTTTTTTTTATACTTCTGATTAAATAACAGCACAAGAATTTCCGAAGTTGATGTTACATTTTTTAACAGAAATGGCTTCTTAGTAACATTTATTTTCCAAACCGGAAAACTCACAGTGCATTCACATCATACTGAGGTCATCATTACAAATTCACTAATGTTTTCAATTTTATTTCATTTTGGTATTCTAGTGCTTGGATATAGAAAACAGTACTTAGGGTCTAGAAAGCAGGACTCAGTCAGTATTTAAGTTTTTGTCAGTGTCAGTGTCAGTGTCAGAGAAGACTTATATTTCTTCTAGGTTTTAAACTGCTTACGTCAAAATTAAGTCCTGGATAAAAACAACATCAAATAAATGTGTCCCATGTAGTATTCAAAGGGGTTATATTAATTGTGGTCTTCTCTTGATATGCATAAACTGCTTATGTCATACAGAAAGATGAAGATATATCATAGGCCCATAATTCAACCCTGAACCCCACACTGTCTTAGGGAAAATCAAATAAATGGCCACACCTTTATTTACCTGCCCATATCATCTCTGTCAGCTTTCCAGACATCTCCTGGAGGCTCCAGCTGTATCCACAGCACATTGCTCTGTACCTGTGCACAGAGGTTAGGATGTCTTTCAGTCTTCCCAGAACCACAATGATAGGGAAAATGTACCAGAACCATCTGGTACGTGGCCTACCCTCAGCCTGCTCCTGTCTGGGCAGAACAAAGTGAGCAGTCACTCCTCCTCCTTAGCTGCCAGCTGTACATTTCTGTCCAGGTGCTGCTGCATCCTTGCAAGGAATGGCAGTAGAGGCCAGGACTCATGCAGAGTACCCTTGGGTGCAATTCTGGTCCAGGTCCTTGCAGGCACCATCAGCTTTTCTGTCGGGCAGAATCTGCCCTGTCACTCCATGGCAGCTCTTCATCCCCTCCTGCATGGAGGCAGTGCTGCTCTAACCCAGGGAGATGCTGGGTTCTCTGTGCTCCAGGCAGCTGATGGCTCCAGTAGTGGCTCCTACTGTGCCAAGAGCCCCAACTGGATTTTTCTTCTCGACAGAAGCAGGCATTTTCCCAGCAGGTGCCTGTTGATGGTACAGTAGCTTTTAGGCAGTCCTGAATGGTCCTGGGGCTGCGAGGTAAGAATTTGTAATCACCCATCTAGCTACACACCTGTGCAAAACAGAGGTTTGTATGCACAGCATTCCTGTCTACAGTGCTGACAAACCTGAGGGAAAACAGAGGTCCTATCCCAACCACTAAATAAAAATGATCCTCCCACATAATGAAACAAAGAGAAGGTAAGAGGAATCAAGTTTTTATAAAGGTAGACAGTGATGGGACAAGCAGAAATGGTATAAGCACAAGGAGGGAAGGTTTAAATTGGATGTCAGTGAGAAGTTCTTCACAGAAGGAGTGGTGAGGTGCTGGAACAGGCTGCTCAGAGAGGCTGTGGATGCCCCATCAGTGGAGGTGCTCAATGCCAGGTTGGATGGGGCCCTGGGCAGCCTGGTCTAGTATCAGATCTGGTGGCTGATGGCCCTGCTTGTGACAGTGGGTTTGGAACTTGATGATCCTTGGGATTCTTTTCAACCCAAGACATTCTATGATTCCATGATTCAGGATCTCATCAAGCAGAACATTTCTATTCTAAAAAATGAAGGTTAATTAAACTTATAAATATTAACTTGGATTAAGTGTGGGTGACTAAATGTCATGAATATCCAGGCCCTTTTCATCATTTCGTCATTTTATAGATCAAAATGTACTGCACCTGAATAATAGTTTAATCACTGTATATAACAAAGTACACATTCTCTAAGCATGGATATTAATTCAGAGCTATTGTTCCAAACCTACCATGCTTTCTTCACCATATTCTCACATGTTCTGCTCATAACTTATTTGTCACACAAAACTCTTTTTTTTTTTTTTACCATATCCTTCTGTCACTTGGTATGCAGAGGTGGCTTCCAGATCACCCAGGTGAAACCAGACACTTCATTTTAGGTAGAACTGACCATGACTGGGTTTTGCCTGGGCTCCAAAGCCAACACCTGAGTGCTCTTCTTGGCTGCTCAGCTGAAGGATGAGTGAAGCAACAAACCGCTATAAGAAAGAAGATGAAAGAAACAGAGCACAGCAATCTCCTCTGCTGCCTCAGATGGAACACAACTGCATGCTTGGCAGAGTGACCTGTTCTGCACAATGTTCTGCTCACTTCTGCTCCCACCAATGGTGGCCAGCACATCCACCTGGCCTACCAGATCACTGCCAGCTGCTCCCATAGCTCTGAACTCCTCCTGAATGAGTGCTCCTGCATGACACACTCAATGCATTGATTTACGAAGAGGAACCTGGGCATCTTTGTTAGATTAGATTCTTCAAAATAATTCAAAGAGCTATATCTTGAAATACTTAATTCCACGGAATGGCTGTTGTTCTGGATAGGTCAGCTTGTCAGCTACGAATGGCCTATTTACTTATCACCAGGCAGGAACTGGGAGGTTACTTTTCCTTCTTCCGTGTTAATCTACAAATCTGTAAACAAGAAGGAGAGATGTCAGTCCACTATCATTACGCTAATGTATCAGTACACTAGTAGCCACAGGAAGAATGCTCAGCAATCTCTAGGAAAAACGAATGTTTTTATTATTTGCTAAGAAACTGTACACAATTGTACAACATAATTCTTAGACATTCTCAGTCAGAATTTTATTAATAACACTTTAACTTCTTATTCATTTTTTCCTGAACAGGCTAAGTGATTGTACTATTTAACCTGCTGGCAGAATAGTACTGTATCATCTACTCTATTGAAATGAGGTGCTTGAAACCCTGTTTTTTGACATGCATAGCACGTCTTCAATCAAAGAAAATAAATTACACTCTAGAATACAGCATATAACCCACATATAAAAAAAAAAAAGATTAAAAAAACAACATGCACAAAGTTTTTAGCTAAATTTCTAGCTTGTGCAGATTAAGTACTTATAAACATCCTCTGAAGACATCGAGTAAATCTCAAAAACTCGCTTCTGAAGCTCCCATCTCTATGTCAATAGATTCCTCCCTATCTTAGGACTGCTGTGCTCCTCTATAAACTTCTCCGAGCTCATGAAGTAGCTTCCTTACAAAAAAATAAAATAAAATAAAAATAAATTATTTTTAAAAATAATTCAACAGTTATAATTTATTTAGACAGTATATTTTTTACTTTCTTGAGAGATGCATTTCTTTTCTCTCTATTTGTGTTTAGCATTTGTTAACTTTTCAAGCACAAACTTGAAATAAAAAGCTTTTCTAAGCCCAAAAGTACTCCTTCACAGGATAAATTCAGTTGGAGCATACTGAAATAAAATTTGTTAAAGAAGGACATTGCTGTAAAACCAGATTTTTACTTAATAAGCATGAAAATAATTTAAAGAAAATATATGTATTAATGCTCTTGTGGCTACAGTGCCAGGTTATTATTTTGTGTTGCTACCCTGTTACTTACAGGTCAAGGCATAATCAACATTAAATTGATAAACTAATTGTTATAACAGAGACAGTGCTATTTGGTGGAAATCAATTAGGTTAGAAGTTTTTCATTTTTCCTACTTATCTTTCACCTGATGAACATAATGTAGACAGATGCCCCAAGTCAGTTTACAACAAAATTGTAAATGATGCAAATTACAGCTGCAATTGGGCTGTGAAAATTTGAAATAAAGCAAATACTGTTTTATGCATGCTCGGTGCTTGATGAAAAATTGTTCTCACATGCTCCTATGTTACATATATCCAAAGAGGAAAAAAATCTCAGAGGACTAGAGATTGTGCTCTGAAGAAAATGACTAGAGACATTTGAAACAATCTTTTCTAGCACCTCCCTCTCTTAACCCATGCAAAAGCAAATATTTTGATAGATGCTTTAAAGTTTGAGTATGCTTTTTATTTTTTATTTATCTGGGCTTTTGTCTTACTTTGTTTGATTTGTACTATTTTATTGGGTTTTTTTAAGCAGCAGGAGCAGACAAGCCTTTGTATGCCTGGAAGGGAGGGAAGTCCATTTTTGGCAGACTGATTTTGGACAGAGTATTATCAATAGTATTTTGAGTACAGTTAATTTAATCACTTTATAATTTTTATGATGATAGATACCATAATCAGCCATCAAGCTCTGATTAAGGCTCCATTCTAAAGAGGGTTTGCAGTTTAGGATATACATGTATGCTTTGCTGAATGTTTTTCTCACCTAACTGCAGCTGTCCTGAAGTTAAGCATCTATGCATGCATTTGTGTAATCATCCTCTATACAGTGGAAATAGGCAGTCATCACACAGTTCATCCTAATACAGCAGTTTAAGACACGTAGGACTGCAGAGGAATTACCTTTTATTTTGATTCCCTCTTTCTGTTCCCTATAAACTGAGCTGAATATGTTACAGTACATTTCTGCCTTTTAGAAAGCTAAAGACAGCTGAAACCTATATATATATATATATATGGAAATTCTGATGAGGAACTGAAATGTGGGTTTTTGGAGCTACGAGTTGGATATGAACATTCTCCAAATTCAAGCAGTCGTGCCAGAGAACAGAACTGTTTTCTCAGTTTCTGCTTTTAAATCAAACCGAAACCCTTCAGTTCACCCCACACAAGCTGAAAGGGGAAAACTCTTTTAAAGTACTGAATATCTATGTAAGGGCAGATGCAGCACCTCCCTCATTCTGCATATGTGTAATCACAACAGAGGAACTGGTGGGATCTACAAACCTAGTCCTCCCCAGAGCTCTCTGAAGATCCTCTTGGCAGCTGCCCTGGCAATGGTTTCAAAGACTTTTTACTCCTGAGAACATACCAAATACTTTCTCTTAAAAATAGCATAATTCCTTATCTGTCCAAAAGTACTGGTTGCAATTTTTGGCCTTGCTTCTTGTGCACGTTTTATCAGTGGATGAATTAGCAAGCAGCTTAGGTTAACATTATAATAGCATAGACTATCCTTACAAAAGAAATCTTGTAAAACTTAAAACCTGGGTTGTTTGGTTCTACAGCAGCAACTGAAAACCATGTGGCTCCTTAGGATACAGCAAGGCCATCAGTGCTGTAATGGAACTGGCAGATGTATCTATGTATTGCAGCCAATATTTTGTGCCAAGTAAGAGGAAAATAAACTTCCTTCCCAAAGGCTCATGCTGCCTATGAATATCATATGCTGCCATATGAATATCATTTATGCCTATGGTGGTGGACTGGGAGGTGACCTATTTTTCTTGCATGTCACTCATTTTCTTCCTCACTGACATCTTCTCTGCCTTCAGCCGTTTGCCATGAGTGCCCATGAGGTTCTCACACAAGAAGCTTCCTCTTAACATGGGTTATTTCCTATCCACCTTTTGCAAAATTTCCAAACTGAGATTGGCCACAGAAGCCTATCATTTTAGAGCCTTCTTCAGCTATCAAGTGACAACATAAAACCTTTGAGCTTTCGTCCAAGTCCTACACTAGATGGGGATAGTACCACTGGCTGAAAAACTTACACTGAGATGCAGCTCTGACTGCATTAATTTTTTAATGAAGTATGCATTTTTCAGCAGATTATTTTTCTCCCAAAAACCTGGCACTTGCGAATGGATTGTTGTTGTTTTTCTGAAATTGTTTTCACTATGGTTCTGACTCTGATGTTCTGCCATAATTACTTTTTAATTGTACTGGGCTGTGGGTGAACAAATAACTACTTGGCATTTAGGCTGCACTACTGTAAACTCCTCACTTTCTTCAATGTGATTAAGACTATGCTTGTCCCAGCTAAAGGGGCCATAAGTAGAGGGCTGGAAAAGTGTAAGCTTAGGCAAGTGGCTATGACACTTCTCCTAAATATTGATCTACCTTCAACTATTCTAGAGCTTAGAGACACATTTCTTCTACACTGGCAAGGAATGCCTCAGGTCAGCTAATTGCTAACCACATATTTACATTTGAATGATTCAAATACAAACCCTGACTAGCTTTGAGAAGCACTGACCAACGAAGACCAAAGCAAATCAAGTTATCTCAGAAGCTGCTGTGTATCTCTCATCATGCTGGTCAGGTTTGGATTTAAGGCTGTTAGTGTTAAATAAAAACAAATATTTGCTAGATGGCTTTCTGTCTCTTGTAAAGCATAAACAGTGGAGGACAATCATGACAGCAGATAAATGACAAATGTGTTTTCCTTGCCATGAGTGTTTTTAAAGATGGGAAATAAAATTGCTGTCGTTCTGCATAATTTTACTGGTTTAGTAAGGAAACTAGTGATAGTGAATTAAACACCTGAGTTATTATAAAAACCGATCTCGTGCATAACAACTGTTTGTTTCTAATGCGTGAAGAACACAGGCTACTCAGTAGCAAAGAATAAGACCAAGGTGCTAGAACAATTTTATTTTTTTTTTAAATATGCAATTAAATACTCAGATGGAAAGACGGCATATGCTTCACAGAAGAACAGTCATCATGTCCAGAAGAATAATGCTCATCTGGCTAACTGGACGAGTGGGTACATGTGTTGCACACAAGGATTCTGTAAATATTTGTGTTTTATTTTTGTTAGTAAGGGTGACTCATTGCAGTGCTTTATCACTGCGAGCAAGTACAGGCTCTGTAATAGCATTATTACTTTTAAAATCTTTTCTAAATGGAAAAAAATCAAATCTCTGATATTCATGATCTCTAATTCTGAGCACTCTGCTGATTGTTGTTCCCTTACTGCGTTTAGCCATTTCCTTACAATACCATTTAGAGAGGAAATAGTCTTTAAGCATTTCTTGAACATTTATCTATGGTGACTTTCTCATAAGGAAGCTAACAGAACAGTATTTGCAACCTAATATAATGTTGGTAAAAAACTGGTGAGAAAGCACTGTTACAGAAGGATGCATTGAATGAAAGACATCAGTGGTCTATTGCAGGCCTGATAAAATTTAATATTCTCTTCAATGATGGAACAGGCACAGTGCTCATTATATTTGCATTATATTTCCAAACAGGTGAAGCATAGCAAAATGATTCAAAATTGTCAAAACGGATTGGAAAAAATGTCAGTAAAAGGAAAGACAAAACTCAGCAAGGAATGTGAGGTTTTACTCCATAGTCTGAGTAAACCATGTGATGGATAAAAAATGAGGCTGAGTATCAGTTCTGAATAAGATCACAACAAAAGACATCCCATCAGTGTCATATGGTTACCAAAAAACACTTCAACACCAGAGTGCATCACTAGCATGAAAGCCATTGAATTTTAGGTTAGTATGAGGAAAATGATTTCTGGCAATAAAACAGCTTTCTTGGTGTAGGTTTTGGATCTTCATCATTGGAGGTGATTAAAAATAGGTCTGACAAACATTTACCAACTGACCAGATTACCATTTGGGGCTCACTCCTTCAACTTCCTCCACAATCTTTGTTGTGAGACTCTTTCAGTTCCTTTCATATTTAAGTCATTAAAAAGTCATGATGAGCCTGTAGTGGCTGTTGCACCGGCACAGTACGTAGGTGAAACTGGTAAAGAGTCTAACATGTAAGAAGTTACATGAATCTAATACATTTCAGTGTAAAACCTTGATTCACATTGCTTAGAACTCTGCTAACTTTATTGTCTCATGTAGTTTTTTTGGGACAGATGAATTGCAATATAAGCAGAGTAGAATAATAAATAGTATTTTACTTATACCTGAACATAGCTATTTCAGTCAGGGAGCCCACAGGAGCTGCAGTAGAGGCAGGAGGGGTGCAGTGAAGAGGCCCATGCTGAGGTATTACTGGCTTAAAAGAACCACTGGCTTCTAGGGCAAAAAGCAGAAATCACTTTTTTTGGAGGGTTCTTAGCCTCCTCAAGGCTAATCCAGAAAACATGGGAGCTCACAAAGGCATACAAAATGATAGGAAGGGACAGAAGAGAGATGGAAAGAGTAAAGGTCCATCCCTAAATAGCAATGTGGTAAGGCTAGTATTGGCACATTGAAGCTCACTGCCCAAAGAAACTATTGAAATATCAAGGATTCTAGAAAAACTCAAATCCCAGCTTTCTCAAGCTAGAGATCCAAATTAGCAGCACCTGTGTTTTGCATGTATTTTTCATCCTCTGCTCACTGCCTGTAAAATAGGCAACAAAATCTCATGGGAATACTCTACAGAAAACATTCATCAGCATTTGTGAAATTTAGATTCTGCAGCAAGGAGCCTGTCCCATTCCGTTCCCTGATTTATTTTGCCCAGTGAGAAGACCATGACTACGACACAGTTCACTGGCACAGATCAGGTGCCCTAGACAATTCATTAAATGCACTCTTAGCAAGCTGCTGCACATATGATCTGTAATCACGGGGATTCTAAGTAAACAGTATTAGCTTATGATTAACCAGTATTCTGGGGAGGGACGGGGGAAGTAACCTAAGGCAGGAAAGGTGTTATGACCTGTTTGTCACAGAATAGGGTCCAAGGGAAATGGGGCTTGCAAGCTGGAGGTCTCAGGCTGAGGGTAACTCTGAAAGCTGTCCTCCAGCATCCTGATTTCATTCTCTTTCTACGTGTGGTTTGCAAGGGGGGGCAAACTGTTACAAGGAATGAAAACCAAGATGTAAGCAGGGATATGAAAAACACATGACTAAAAAAAAAAAAAAAAAAAAAAAAAAGCAAAGAAACTTCCATTGGTTCCTTAAGATCTGATTTTAATTTCCTAACAATGTGAGGGACTGTTCCTAGGTTATTCATCACACGGTTTTATGGCCTCCATATTTTTGCCAAAGGCAGCACTTCCTTTTTTCCTTGACAACTTCTAGTCATAGCTCAGGCCCCTGACATGAGTACTGGGTTCCACGTCGTGAGGCACAGGTAAAGTGAGAGGAGTGACAGTGTATGGCTATGGCCTGATGAAGCCTGCATGGCCAGGGGCAGTTCTCATTGGCCACAGGATGGCTACCAGACCGACACACTATCCCATTCTCCAGATTTGCACAGCCTCTCCCCTTCTTCAACAGGCTATGCTTGGGCCATGAGCCACGGAGCCTTGCAGAAAATGCTCCAAGGAGGCAAATGATGACCTGTATCAAGTAGAATGAGGCCTTCCTTTAAATCCAGCTTAGTTTTTTGTCCAGCGATGCGTCATTATCTCTTTGTCTACTGTATGTTTTGCAACCATCCTAAGTTTTCTTGTAGCATTATTGGTTTTCAAAGTCATCGTCCCTCATTGGCACAAATGCAGAGCTAACGGCTGTGCCTATGCTGGAAAGCAGCACTTTACAGCTGACAATTTGCTCTGTTAAGTGGCACTATCGCGCTCCTCCTGTCTGCTGTAGTTTTCATGGAAATACACAGCAGGCATTACTTCCATGTATCGTCACATTGAGATGAGAGCGCTAAATCCTTAATGCGTCCTCGTTCACGAGTGAAAAATACCACTGAAACTGACATCTTGTCTCCTTTTTATTTTGTTCTGCTCCCGCACCGTACTCCGTTGGCGTGACAGATGATCACCTCTGAGTATTTTAGACAGCAGGTTTGTGGTCCTGCCACGTCAGCACTGAAGCCATGGGTGTGAATCCCAGCGAAGTCAGCAGAGCACTCAGTCCGGCAGAAAACCGCCCAGCATCTGAGCACGACTAATGGAGCACGTGGGGTGGAAGACTCGAAGACTGCAGTCCTGCACTAGGGAAGAATAACCGCAGTACGCGCTGGGGGCTGACCCGCAGGAAGGGATTTCTGAGGGAAAAGACCCGGGGGGTCCTGAAGGGCGACGCGCCAAAGCCGCTCTGCTAAAGGCGGCGCTGCCCGCTCACAGCGCGCATAACAACGCCGCACCTCAGCACCGTCCCGCCCGCGCGCACGGCGCCACGCCGCTCGCTCCCGCCTCGGCGCGCGCTCCCGTGCCCCCGTCACGTGTCGGGGGGGGGGCGGGGCGGGAGTCACGTGAGCGCGGGCGGCCGGGTCGGAGGGAAGATGGCTGCGGAGCGAGAGCCTCCGCCGATGGGGGAGGCGCGGCCGGCCGAGCTGGAGGAGCTGGAGGATGGCGAGGACCTCTTCACCAGCACCGTGTCCACGCTGGAGGTGAGAGCCCGGCCCCCGCCCTCCCGGCGCCGCCCGGCACTGCGCTACGCGGCCCTGCCGCGGGAGCGGCTCCTCCTCCTCCTGCCGGCCCCGTCCTCCCGCGGGCAGCCCGGCTCCCCGATGTGCACCGCCGCCGCCGAGATAACGATCGCGAGGAAAACGACGGACGGAGCCGCTTCTGCGAGCGCGGCAGCGCCGGGGGCCGCGTCCGTCCCGGTTTGCTGCGTGCCGCTCTGCGCTGCTCTCAGCCCGCCCCGGGCGCACCGGCGCTCGTTTCGCTCGCGCGGCTCCGCGCTCTGCCCGGGCCGTGAAACCCGTGAGAGGGTGGGCCTGAGCTGTGTCAGGAGGGGAAAAACGGGGAAGAAACAGCCTGCCGGTAGGCACTTCCTCATCCCGAAAGCAGCCGGTGTGTCTGTTCGTTGAGGCCGGTGCTTTTCTTTCTGTGTCGTTGTCGTGCTCCCCTTTGCTGGTGTCTTCCAAACCTTTTTCTTGTCGACGGTGAGCCTTTCGCAAATAAAAGTGTTGCTGTGCCTCTCTCTGAAGTTCCCTGTCCTTGACCTTTGCAGTAATAGGATCGGTGTGTATTTCTTTGTTCTTCTGTGGCTTTTGCCCGGCCTTAACAAAAATGGGTCGGAATACAAAGCGACTCTTCAGTGTGTTTCAAGGATGATGCCTTCCTTCAGGTTGTTTGTCTTCCTGTAGATGCATCATCTGGGCAGTGGCAGAAAAAAGATGTGTGGAATCATGCCACGAAGGAATAATGAGTTGTGTCAACCTGCAGTTGATACCATTCTATCAACAGACTTCTCCATCAGCAGTCCATCCATGTGCGGCATGGTATTACTGGAGTCCTTTTCTATCCATTTAGAAAGGCTACAGTAAAACACAAGTATTGTTTTTAGTGATAAATCTACTGCACCTTAAATTCTACACCGCTGTAGAATTAATGCCTAAGTCACAGTTACAGTGAGAAGTCCTCATCTTAGTGATTAAGTGTAGTTGCTGAGGACTTTTCTACCTTGAACCTGGCAAACAAATGCAATTTCCATTGAGTGGCTTGATTGACATTTTTGTTTTGCCACTTTGCTTTTATCTGCAGTTCATATATATGAACATATATATGCAGGAGAAAAGTAGCGAAGTAGAAAAGAGGAGACCTGTTTGCTTTTTTTTGATGTCTGATCAGCTACAGAATTTAGGGAAGATCGTTTCTCTTGTGATTTTATAGCAGGTTTGGAAGGAAGAGATCTTGGTTCATGAAGGAACAGAAGTTTGAACTTCTCAGTAGCATGACTAAGTAATTTAACATAAGCATATAGAGCACCTTCATCTGAAGAGGAACAGTTAACTCAGTTAAGCTTTTGTTGTGATGTTTTAATCCATAATAAATATTCTTGGAGTAGCTATTTGAAAATGGTAGTGGAAGTTTGATAAAATAACAAGAATATGCCATTGCGCTTTTCTTTGCAGATCACATACTTATTTGCAGATACTTCAGGTGAACATCACAAGGGATGATGAGGCCTAGTGCCAATTTATAGGAAGATGGTGTTGAAAGGGCTCTTAGGAGGTTTGTATTGGAGCTCTGCATTTGCTTTTGGTATGATTAATTTCTGTTCTTGTTCCCCTGAGCTTTTTTCTTAGTTTTGTTTTCTTTGAAGTGCATAGAAAGCATCCTGCTCTTTCTTAATTTGCAGTTTGACTGTGCACTGGAAAAGCTGTAAAATTGCTAATAAGTCTTCCAAATAGCTTCCACGTTAAAAAGTCTCTTAGAAAACATTCAAGTTAGTTCTAACAAAGTATAAATTTAATGTACATTATGAACAGTAAGTATCAAGTACTTAAATGCAATTTATAAGGAAGGCTCTAACTAACTTGGTTGACTAATCAAATGGAGGCTGGTTTAATTCAAGCTGATTTCTCTGGCTGTGAGGAGGAAAAAGCAGAGCTTTAGCCTTCTTTGTGCACATACTGAAAGTTCACGTCTTGCATTAAACCCTCTTAATTCTAGAATGTAAAATGTTAAGACATCACACTGAGCTGTAACATCTGGCAATTCTGGGGCGTAGCAGGAGAATGTTCTAGGGCTTGAAAAGTTGCTGAAGTTAATGAGAACACTTCCCTTCCTATGAAAACAGGACTTGAGAATTCTGGGCAGCTGTCTGAGCAGCAGTTTGTGTAAGCTGGTACAGTTCTCATTTCCTGGTCAGATATCCTCAGCGCCCCTGAGCAGTACAGTGATTCTTGAGTTTTCATTGTGTCAGTGCCGTTGCAATGCCTCATGGAATATCTCCCATTAAATTCATGGTCACAGGGTGGTCTGTCTTTAGCTGCCACAGTTGTGCTCATCAATGAAACAGCCACACTAAATTGGGCAAATGATCCATCTGAGCCAATTCTTTATTTCCTGCGGTAGTCAGTAGTGTGTGTTACGTGAAGAATGTTACTGATGATTATTTCTGTGGTGCTTATCTGCAGTACAGTCCCAGCTACTGTTTTTCGTAGCTGAAGGACCAAGGTGCCCTAGGTAGCATTGTAGTATTCATAATCCTCAATGGATTTACTTAGCTTCCAAGTTTTCAGCAAACCTCTCTCTCTTCTGTAAAGCAGGTGCCATATGAACATGTAGCTAAGCTGCCACCTCCTCATTTCAATTCATGTTTATATTTCACTTTTTTCTGTTATTGGACGAACACATAGAGACTCTTTAAAAAATGAGTGTGCAGTAGATATGGTAGTCTATCAAGTACTGTCACTTAAGTCAGGGTGTGTATGTAATCTCATTGACAGTTTAACAATTTATGTCTAAGACCTGCAGTGTGTGCTTTTTTGTGTGTGTACAGGAGGTAAAATACTAAATACACGAGTATCCAAATATCTTTATGGTTGCATGTTTAACAGAGACAGTTATGGTTTAAGTTGTAATGACCTCAGTGAAATATCTGACAATAAAATGTGAAGTCCTTGAACACTGTACTGTATCTTCACAGAGGAGTAAGTCTGCATTCAGAATTAATTGGTGTTATTTTACTGAAAGTATGTCTTGCTCCGTGCATGTTAAATGCCGTCTGTGATGGTAGCATCTATTAGTTTATTCTGGTATGACCGTATGCATCCTCTTTTTCCACTAAACACCTCACTCTCCTACCTCTGTCTTTGTTCTGTTTAACCATGCAGTGTTTTGTGAACTTCTGTCTGTGCTGTGTCAGTGAAAACAATCCAGGTTGCCTCAAATAACTGGAACAGTATGGCAGTCTGCTTTTGTCAACCTGCTATTTTTGGGCCAAATAAGGCTTGGCAGAGTTCAGGTAGCTGTTAAATTTGATCTGTGGGAGACCCTATGATTGAGAAAATGGATGACCACCAAACATTTAGGGCTGTAACTTCAGCCAACAGAAAATGTGAGAACTTGTTCTTGTGCTTTCCTACATCAGAGCTATAGAGTTACTCATTTATTGACATGCCAGTGTAACTCACAATGAAAGGGAAAAAAATTGACCTTGTTACTGTTTGTAAGTTCAGAACAACCTGCCATTGTAGGTTGGAATGGACCCATAGTCAGAAAATTGCAGTGGCTGGGAGGGACTTCTGGAGATCATCTAGTGTTCAATCCCCCTACTTACAAATTAACTAGGGAACCTGCTGCAGTAAGTCTTCTCATCAGTAGTCTGTTTGTTAGAGAACAAGTAAAGCTGGATCTTGAGTGGCCTGCATACCCAGTGTCCTGATGTTTTGGCTGTTAGATGCTACCCCTGTATTTCTTTCTGCTTAGGAGCCAGACAGCAGCTTCACAAGCATATATATTTCAGAAAATAAACAGGTTTGTGAATCTTTGGCATAAGGTAGGTTTAAAACTTGTGAACAGCTATGCTGTCTGCGTGTGTCTTGTCAGTGAGTTGATAGTCTCTGTCTTCAGTTTCTTTTCTGATCCTTAGTTGTTCACTGCTTTGTGTATGTACTGGATTCTCTGTCAGCCTTTTTTAGACATTTTAGCTCTATATCATAGTCATTAAAGGATGAAGTTGAGCTGGAGGATTTGGAATAAGCTCTCAACTTCCAGCCATAGCTTGATATTGGTATTGGGTGCTGTTGTGTAGTGTTGGAAAGACTGAACAGAATAGTTAGATGATTAGGCATTACTGATTGTAGTTCTGACAGATTCAGGACTGTGGCTTTTCTGTGTCTTTGTAATTCACTGAGAACAGCTGTCCTGTTGAAGATGGCTTTTGAGGATGGCAAACAAAATTTTGTTGCAAAACCAGGAAACAAGATGGTGCTGTATCCAACTTAATGTTCAGACAAGGAATCCTCTTTAAGAAGCTTGTATACACTCTGATTCAAATCCTCTCTGTTTCTAGATCTTTTATCTTTTTTTAATATTAAGAAGGTGTTTGAGCCCATCCTTCATTTATCGCATCTGAAGATGACAGCTGTTGAAAAATTCCAGAGAGCCACTGAAAGATTAATCAGATGGGAAATATCAGCAAAAGGCTGTTTGGAAGGAAGGACGTTCTTCCCAGAAAACATCTTCAAAGTTAAACTTTAATATTTTCTATTCTTAAAAACAGAACTTGAGATTATGTAACGCATACGAATTTTATGTTGCGTTCATATAGTAAATAATGAATAGAATGTCTTTTGTCACTGGAACTCTTTCTGAAGAGTCACTTCTAGATATTGTGACCTTTTAAC
Organism: Perdix hodgsoniae; assembly: GCA_035772895.1. Lineage (NCBI taxonomy): Eukaryota > Metazoa > Chordata > Aves > Galliformes > Phasianidae > Perdix > Perdix hodgsoniae. The sequence continues at coordinate 707,121 of JAPSGF010000078.1, forward strand.
AGTTTTAACAGCTGCGTGAATAAGCAGCTTTCTGTGGTGCCTCTGGGGTTTGTCTGAGAGATCTCGTTCAGGTAATATTGTCCACCTGTGCTTAATGGACAGTTCCCCCCCTGCTATCTTTCCATCCGTTTAAGTCTGTTCCTACAAAGACTATTTCCTTCAAAGTTGGAAGGCTTGGCTTAAGTCCTTTGGCTATTTTACTGATTTGGGCACATAAGCATTTTCATATTATGCCATGTGTGGATCAGGCTCAAGAGTTCAAGGTGTATTTTTTTTTTTCTCTGCTAGGGTTCCTTTTTGTAATTAGGAGCCAGATATAATGAAAAATAACTATCAGTAAGCAAAATAGCTACCTCAGATAATAGGAGGTAGGTTAGGGGGATATGTTGAAGATGTAAATAATCTTCAGTGATTTTTATTTTTTTTCTTCCATTCTTTAATCAGCAGCACAACTAGGGGAAAGCTGGATAGAACCTGCTGCATGCACCGAGTGTTCAGGGAGGCTTGGCATTTTACAGCTGTTTCTCATGGAGATGAGTTGGCAGAAATGAACAACACGTGATTCTGCATCTGTGCTAGGGTGGAGTACCCTTCAAGCTGAACTTCAGGTCTGCAGATACACAGTGGGGCTTTACTCAAAGTTGAGCATCAGCAGAACTATTTTGAAATGAATAACCTGCAATTTTGTTTTTTGTGCAAAGTTGCTTTTGTTGATACAACTTTGAATTGCTTGATTCTCACAGGGAAACCAAGCTTTTCCTTGCTCTGCTGTCGTAGATGAGGTGCACTGTCCCGAACTTGTGGCTGAAGCCGTACACAGAGATTGGCTGTTTCTTCTGGAACATGTTACTTGCAAAGGTCAACCCTTCAGTAATTTGAGAACACCCATGCAGTGCAAACTATCTGTACTGTCACTCGTAGCATAATGAATTGTGTCAAGAGTTGAAGTTATTTTAAATTTCCTAGTTAATTTCCTCTAAATTAGTTAATCTTGTAATATAACTTAGGATCATGCTTTCAAGTATTAAAAAATACAACTTTATTATTTCGTAGTACTGTATTTCCTGTGGGATTTATTTGGGTATGGATGTAGTACGAGTTGAGAAGCATACGTGTCCATTGAACTGCTTGCTTGTAAGCTCACCCTCGTGTAGAGTTCCCCACTGCTTCTGCACTTTTTTTCCTCGTAGGCTCTAGGGAGTCCAGCAAGCACTTTGAAAGGCTGCTTCTTTTGTTAGGTATAACTTTGGGTTTTTGTGTTTGTTTGCCTGTATTTGGGCTTCTTAGGGAGTGGCTGTCTATGACAAAGGAATATAATCTATTGTTTGAATGAAACTTTTTCATTGCAGCAGTAGTAGGATTTACATTTAAATGGATGCAGTTTTTCTAGTATTCTTGTGTTTTCTTTCACCTTCTTCTGACTTTTCAGTAAGGAAAAGCTTAACGCCTTTCCAGGTCAAGAGAGATTTCATATGTCCTGTGAAGAGCAATTTTGTGCTATTTTTGCATTTTTTCTGTCAGGACCTCTGCTGCTCCTTCCTTACTTGCTCTGACCAGAATTTCAGATGTCTGTGATTTGGATTGATTTAGGGGGCAGAGTCTTATTCTGTGCTGCTTGAAGTAAAGCAACAGTTCTGTATATCGTGTCAGAACATCTACTTTCCTTAGAGAATCAGCTGTGAGGAATACGTCTCCCTTAGTCCTGATGGCTGTGCTACTGTGCAATATGTGATCTGGACAGATCATTTCAGTGTTTTTGTATTGTTTTTCAGGGTTGTTATTGGTTTTAAGGTCTCTTGGCATTTGTTGAAGTGTGACCTGAAACTTTTCATATGTTTTGAATTGTGATCCTCAGCAAAAGTTAGTAAGCAAACAGTGGCACAGTTTACAGACACCCCTTGTGAAGTGTATGCGTTCGTGAGCAGATAAGCTGCTGCTGAAAACTCCTTAACTAGATATCTTTGATAAAACTGCAGGAAGTGAGTTTTTCTGATTTTCTAGTACTGTTGGAATAACTGTGGTTGATACTTACTGAGTAGGATTCGGTAACTGACGCGCTGATTTTCAGTTGAAAGTAATTTGTTTTCTGAGTAAGCTGTACATTTGGTACCCCATCTTCAGTATTGATTGTTTTCCTGAGTGTCTTGCTTTTCACAAGGAAAATTCTAGGCCTCCGTGATTAAAAACAAAGCAAACAAACAAAAAAGCACAAGCTTGCAACTGTGGCAGGCATATTTTACATGTCAGTACAATGTTATCTTCTGCAGCAATAATCCCCTAATTCCATCTGTTGTAAAGATACAAAAACTGCCTATGTCTACAAGCAAGGTTCAGTTCTTTCAGTGGCATCAAGTTCTTTTAAAAATCTCTGAAAAATTGATATAGAGAACTTGAAGATATGGTTATTAGTTTTTTTCTGCATACACAGCCAAATCTAAAGAATGTAAGCCTGTAAAGGAGTTTAATAACCAAATTACATTCAGCAGTACTACTAATTTTATTCTTGATACTTCTGTGGCAGCTTTTGTTTCATGTTGCTTAAGTTTGAAGAAATTAATAACTTTTTTCTCCCCCAGCAAAGAAATGGAGAGCTGTTGACTAACTCATATCCTTTGTTCATTGTTATTACAATAGGAGTAGGAAATAGAAATAGCTGACATGGTTCCCCTTCTGTACATCTTCCTTTGTTTCTTTGCAAGGAAAGAATGTTGCAGTAATTCCTACATGCTGACACATGGAAACTGTTTGCGTGCCAATTATTTCAGTTGTTGTTGTTGTTGTTGTTGTTTTTTAACAGTCAAGTCCTTCATCTCCAGAGCCAGCGAGTCTTCCAGCAGAAGATCTCAGCATAAACTCCAATGGTCCAAAGCCAGCAGAAATGATAGATGATGATAGAGAAGATCTTTTTGCTGGTAATTACCTTTTTCTTCTAGTGTGTCAATGTAAACTCTTGCTCTTGGACTTTAAGGAATGTGCTTTTCTGAGGAGAGTTAATACTTTCTCATGCTTTTTAAAATCACTTTCATTGCCTGGCTGTAAGGAATTTTGAAGCAATTCCCTTTTAATGAAAACTTCAATTTTAATTTAATACAATTTCATCTTGTAGCCAATTGTAACCATTGCTTGTGTCAAAGGTACACTTCCTGGAAAGTTCATTGAGTAATGAATTAGTACATTTCAGTATTAGCTGTGTTGCTACCTTTCATCAGCATTCTTTACTGGATTTACCAGTCATATTTATTTTGAGTCCTGTGATCTTCTGAAATATGCTGTTGTATTTGTGAATTTGAAAATTGGCATGAGTAGTAAGGACAGAGAAATTTCGTTTTTTCTTCAGATTTGTTTGTTTTGTAATTGCTAACATATTGATACTGACAATATACTGTTAGTACATTGTGAAACTGTTTTGGAGTGTAGCCTTTGAACTGAGAAGATTTTTACCTCGCTTTTTTAAATTAAAAACAAAGTGATACATGACTTATTTGGATTAGAAGGGTTTTAATTTCATTGATAAATAAGATCTGGGACTTCTTTCAACCAAATTTGCATGTGTTGTCTCAAAAGTAAACACTTCTGTTACACCCTTAGCAAAATATATATACATACACACCTGTGGGATAACAGAGAAGAATTACTCTCATACTGAATAAGTGGCATCTTGGGTAACTTATTAAATAGAAAAGTTAAATTTTCTTAATTTGACAATGATTTACAGTTTGTTTTCCACGTGGTACTCCATAACATTTGTTAAATCTTTTTACTAGGTGTCAGTTTGTTGGTAGTGTGTACTGAGACTGTACAGTTCTCAGTAGTAACACTTTCTTTACTACTACTTGTTGCTGAGTCAGTTCACAGTCTATTTTGAGTGCAGTCCTAAGAAAATATCAGATTCCCTGATACAACCATTTGAAAATAAGTTCCTGTCTTATTTTTTGTAGATAGCTGTATACACAAGTCTATTATCTTTATTCTGAACTTTACAAATTTCCATATATTTGAACTTTTATTTACTTAAGGCACTTTAGAATATATTGACAGGTTTGTTGACTCTCTGAAACTATTTTAAGATAAGAGTGTGAGAAAACAGAAGGGCTTTCCTGGTTCTTTTGTGTTTGTTATGTAATCTTATGACTTGAAGAGACAGTGCTTCAGGAATGAAGCTTTCTAGTGCTAGTAGTTTGTACAGTATATAAAGACAATCTTTTGTAGACACAGAACCATCTGGAATGGATACATTTTAGAACAGCCAATTCTCATCTGGCTATAGAAGAAGGTGGCTGGATTAAATATTGATGAGAACGTGACAGAAGGAACAAGAGTTAGCAACCAGATTGTTTCCACTAAAGTGAGTGCTGTGAGAAAGTGAATGAAACTGATTTAATGAGTTTCTCTGTGGAAGACATTCTTTTAAATGCATATGGCATTGAACTAAAAGCTTCTGACATATTGCATGTCTAACAAAGTAAAAGTGGTTTGTGAAGGGCAGTTTGTGTACTGACTGAAGCTCTGTGGAGTTTCAAACAGGGAAGAACAGGAATTTATGGAGTGTCAGATAGATTTGCATTATCTTGTTCTGATCAGGAAGGTTGCATAATACAGTTGTATCCCAGTAAGAGCTTCCAGCTTTATATCACTGGCAGCATGGGAGTTCTTTTTTTTTTTAAAAAAAAAAGGCCACTTTATGAGAGTGTAGCACCTGAACATAAGTATAATTACTTTTTTCTTTCTTAGGACCATTTTACTGGGCAGTGATGTTAATCCAGCCCTTCGGTAGAAACAATATAAGGGATTTGCTTTAGGCTTGATTGCATAAGCCTTAATTTCTGTCGAAGGAAGTCCTCATTAAAATATGAATGTAACTGTGTGGTTTTTTCTTTGATGTGTTGAAATTCCAGGAAAACACATCTGCCTAGCCTATAGGAGTAGAGGCTAACTGGAGAGGAAAATAATGAAATTCTATATTTCATAATTTATGTTCTTCCTTGAATTGAATTATTATTCAATTATTAG
>JAPSGF010000078.1:717130-774136 GCA_035772895.1 Perdix hodgsoniae
TTGTGTTTCCTGGCTCTGTAAGTAAACAAACTGCCTTGCTAAACTCATTTAAGCATTTTTACTTTTAGTGTCAAAGTTGCTCTATTGTTTATTTGGCCAAAAATGAATTACTTTATATTGGCCTGTAGACCTCATATGTGGAGAACATTGTGATCAGTGCTTCATTTTGTATCAGCAGTATTTTTAAGAGCTTTGAGATGTGTATTTAAATATCGTTCATCCATAATTTTCTACTGTAGTGTAAGTAATTAGATTATGAATTGATGTTTGAAATATTGGCTTTCAGCTCCACATTTAGCTGCTGGCCATAGTTGCCTGTGCCTTCTGCCTCCAGTGGTTATAGTGGAGCAAGGCTGTTAAGTTGCTCCTGTAGTCTTTCATTATTTACAGGAAAAAAAGGAAAATTACAATTTTTCCACTCTTGCACCTGGGAAAGAATAACTGCAAGTATCTGTAGAGGTTGGGACATGATCTGCTGGAGAGGAGCTCTGTAGAGAAGGACCTGGGGGTCCTGGTAGATGACAGTTTGGCCACGAGCCAACAATGTGCCCTGGTGGCCAAGAAAGCCAGTGGGATCCTGGGGTGCATTAAAAGGACCATGGCCAGTGGGGCAAGGGAGGTGATCCTCCCCCTCTATTCTGCTCTGGTCAAACTTTACCTGATGTACTGCATCCAGTTCTGGGCTGCCTGGTACAAAACAGACAGGGCTCTCCTGGAGAGAGGCCAGCAGAAGGTCGCAAAGATGATAAACAGCCTGGAGCATCTCCGCTGTGAGGAAAGACTGTGTGATCTTGGTCTGTTCAGCCTTGAGGAAAGAAGACTTAGAGGTGATCTTATTAATGCTTCTAAATATCTTAAGTGTGTGAGTCAAAAGGACATGGCCAACCTCTTGTCAGCAGTCTGTGGGGAAAGGACAAAGGGAAATGGCCATAAACTTGAGCATAGGGAGTTCTGCACCAATATGAGAAGGAGCTTCAACAAAGTAGGGTGACAGCACTGGAACAGGCTGCTCAGGGAGGCTGTGGATTCTCCTTCTCTTGAGATATTCCAGACCTGCCTGGACACCCACCTGTGCAGCCTGCTGTAGGGAGCCTGCTTTGCAGGGGGTTGGACTCAATGATCTCTGGAGGTCCCTTCCAACCCCTACAATTCTTTGATTCTGTGAAAGCTGGGAATGGATCCTCTTAAGCTAGTATCTAACTGCGCTGTCCTGGGGAAAAGTTGGTGCGTTTTGGTGGGAACTTTTTCTTAGTGTGGGTGTGTTCTTCAGGTTCTTTTTAATTTATTTCCTTGAGGTACTTTTCAACAATTTTCTTTACTACTCAATTGAAAGTTTGTATAGAAAAGGATATGCCAATTCCATGAACCCAAGACAAAATTTAAGATGTCAGCAAGAACTTCTAGCAGTAGTGTCTGTCAGTCAAGAGTTAGGTACTGATGCTTGGCTGGTTATTAGAAACTGGTTGTTGACTTCAGATGTGTTCTGTGAGAACCAAACGCAAAAGTGTTTGAACCAAGTAGTGGTTGTTTTATTAACAGTGTTTGTTTTCCCACTGTGATTGTTTTAGTCTTTCTGTCATTAGTAAGGGTCATGGCCTGTGACTTATGCATTTTAAAACAGTCTGTTCTGTGAGGTTGTCTCTCTTCAAAATATGCTAAACCTGATGCAGCAGTTTTTTCCCCAATGATTTCTCCTTTGTTCTGAGCAACAGTTCCTACTGAAGTTTACTTCCAAATTAGTGTGATCAACTGAGTAAACTTTCAAGGATAATAAGCTAATTAGAGCACTCTAGTGATGTCAGGATGTTAGAGATGTATGGCATTTGGATGTGTGATAGGTAAAAATAACTTAGCTCGGAAGTGAGCTGCTTGTAAGGAATTGCAAAACTTGCACCTCGTATGATGCTTGATAAATACTGGTGGTGAAAAGTAAAGAAACAGGAGCTGCCTAATGCTGAGATTAAGCTTGCCACTTAAGTGCCGATAGAAGCTTGGTGTACCCGATTGCTTTTTTTAACAGACTGATATATTTTCTTGTTCTTTGAGGGCTTAACATCTTTGATAAAAGACTTCTTTGTAAAGGAGGTATTCATGTGTATAAATCTTGCAGTATTAAATTGGTGGGAGCCCTTAATATGTGCTGATAGCTGCCACAACTGAAGTGAGCATTGGATGTCAGTGTTTTCCTCCTTGGAGCTGAGCATAAGAAGAACTTACGCCTTTGATAACTATACAGAAAAGCAAGTCATCCAGATCTCATTTTTCATGCATATATTAATACAGAGTAAATATATATATATATACCTGGCCCCTCACACCGCCAAATTTATGGATTTTCTGTGGATCACCTAAAATGAATAGGTAAAGCAGGTGTTTCTGGAAGCACTGTAGTTTTTCCTGTGAAACCTACCAAACTCACCCCTCAGTGAAAAAATAAGTATCATTTACATTTTAATCCACAGCGTATCATCTAATTTTTCACATCAAAATGATGAATGTAAGAAGTGTGACTGGCAGTGGTCATCCAAACTACTCTGTTTCTTGATAAGTAATCCTATGCACTTGTCAAAAAACATGTTTCTGAGCAGGAAGAAAACGGGTAGGGGGCTGGTCCAGGTTGGATTTCAGCTGGTAATCAGCCTAGATTCGTTAGTACTAACCTGTGTGAATAACAGCCTGAGAAAGAGAAGTGGTAGGGAAGAAGTGTGCTATTGTTTCATCCTAAAACAGTGCTGGTTTGGTGATTTGAATTCACTCTGTCTTCATGAAGTCTCATTTTCATGACAACAGGAATGTTTTCCCAAATGATGAAAGTGTGGAATGAATTACTTCATGTTTTGTATTATAAGCCTATCTAAAATTTGAAGGTACAGAAAGGTGTTTACTGGTGGTTAATAATTTTTCCCGAATGTGTGCTGGTATATAGCTGGTAACTGGAAAAGGGAAAATTAGAATTTGGTAGCTTGATCTGTGTTTGTGTGTGTGCACAAGTGCATACAATTATTTAATAGATGTATATACATTTGTATAAATTCTTATGTATGTTGAATGCTGCTAGACTCTTTATCTGTACCAGGCTTTAAAAAGTGGAAGGAATGTGACTTAGTTTCTTTTGAAAATTGAGCTGTTACATAGACAAAAAAAAAAAAGCAAGAACAGCTCTTTTCAAATTTGCATAATAATCTGTTTTGGGAGCTTTGCAGGACTTAAAGTAGATCTGCATTAATGCCTGAAGCTATGCTGTAAAATGGTTGGAACTGGATTGGGAAGTCTAGTTGGTAATAGATTCTGAGAACAGTGGTGGAGTCAGTCTCTGTATCAAACGTTGTTTTGTGGTCAGTGTTATCTTTAGAGGAACTGAATTTCTTGCAAATGCACATTTAGCAAGAACAACAGCATTAATCACTTAAACTAGAACAGGAACTTCTCAGTAGACAGAAAGAGGATAGCTTGCCAGTGGTCAAAACCAACTAATCAAGGAACGCATACAGGATTTGTAGTACAGAGATTCAGATCTTCTTTAAATGTAGATGAACTGTATATGTTCTGAAACAAGTATTCAGCTTCATTTAAGTTATTGTAAGCCCAAAGGAGATTGTCGAAAAATAAAAATGATTTTAAAAAGTCAGAATGCCTCATCTGCTAAAAATATTTGTTAGTTTATGGGCTTTGGGGTGGAAGGCTGCATTATGGTTGTGTAACTTCCCTTAAAGCATAGTACTTTGCTGAATATGCTTGATTATCTGCCTATATGATTAAAGTAGTTGCTCAGGGTACAAAATAAAAAAAAAAAAAAAAAATAGTCTTAAGGATAGAAAAAACTTAATTCTCTTTCATAGTACCTCTTAGAGAAATAAATGACTAAAACCTCCATGAATGCTCTAAAAGACTATTTACCTGACTGTATAAAAAATCACAGTATTAATCATACTGTAGCCTAACATAAATTATGCATGTAGTTTTACTACTTATTTAAAGAAATTACCAGTGCAAGCAGGTGCTTCTTATGGATGCTTTTACTAGACTTGTACATTGTCACTTTCTTTTGTATGTGTTTGTTATCTTTGTGATGGCCAACTGTCTCAGCTACCCAAAAACTAACTCACAGTCTTTATCTAGAAGCCACAGAAGAAGTGTCATTGGACAGTCCAGAGAGGGATCCAATACTTTCACCGGAACCAACTCCTGCAATCACTCCTGTAACACCTACTGCATTAGTAGCTCCTAGAATGGAATCAAAAGGTGGAACAGCCCCTGCAAGTTTTGATAGATCAAGAGAAGAGGTATACCTCAAGTTTGGAACTATCTTGTTTGGACTTGGAAGTTGTGGGTTGTTGTTGTTTTGTGTATTTTGTTTTTCATTACAGTTACTAAATGTAATTTCACAGGATTATCTTTTGGTTAAGAGAAATGTGTATATACATATTTATATTTTTGGCACTTAAAGTTTGATATGCATTTCACTCTTTAAAAAATATCGTGATAGTTCATTACATAACTGCATTGGAGATCTGTAAATTAAGTAGTAACGCTGCATTCCTGCAGGTTAGACTGTTAAGTGAGTGTAGGAGCAAACCTTAAGCTTGACATGGAAGAAGTATTAATGATGTTATATTGCTACTCTATCAAGTTACTGATTTTAACTTGTATTTATGAAGTAGCTGTTAATGGGGAAATGAAAGGGACAATTGCTAGCATTATCCTGTATACTAACAAACAGCTAAGAATAATAATGATTTAAATATTGCAGTTTACATTTAACGTTCCATTCAAAGTCAGAACATTGGCAAATGGCATTCATTCCACACTGTCCTCTTACTAGACAGTGTCAGTGTTAAATGAATTTGTAAACAAGACTTGTTTGTGACTCAGAAACTACTTCTTCCCCATAATTTCTAAGATGGCATTTTATTCTTATTTTCTTCCTTTTCTGCCACAGTTTCCTTAGATCTGTTTATCAAACTTTTGTACAATTGCATGTAAATTCTGCATGGAATTTGGAGGCAGTAAAATAAATACCCACAGGATGAATATTTACTAAAAATTCTGAGGCCTACTTGATGTGAGAAGAAGCTGCCATACTAAAAGGTTTTGCAGGAAGGTTTAAAAGTGAGAGCCCTATGAGAAATTACATTCACATATTGTTGGATGATGGGTCTGGAAGGGATTTTAGTTACACAAGCATACTGACTCATACTTTTACTTCCACTGTTCTTTTATTTTTGTACCTACAAATAACGAGAGTGCATATTAACTTGCAAACTATTCATTTCCTAGATTGAAGAGGAAGCAAATGGAGATTTGTTTGATATAGAAATCAATGTGTCAGACCCAGAGAAAGTTGGTAAGTTTCTCCAGACTAGTAAATCGGATGATGGACTGTTAGACCTGTTAAAGACCATTCTGAGATTTTAACATTGTTTCTTACTCAGTAATCTTTTGGGTGCTTTCAGTATCTAAGTGGAAATACATGTAACATATATTTTGAATCAAAAAGTATCTGGAAGGATTAATCTAATTCCAGCATAAGTGTTTTAATTTTTTTTCAGGGGATGGCATGAACGCTTATATGGCATACAGAGTAACAACAAAGGTAACTAGTTCAACAAGTATTTATTTACAGGTACCTTTGTGTCATAACTAAATGCATCAGCAAGTCATCACTAAAATTGTTGTTGTTTTCTTCAAGACATCCATTTCTATGTTTCACCAAAGTGAGTTCTCTGTTAAAAGAAGATTCAGTGATTTTCTTGGCTTGCACAGCAAGTTAGCAACAAAGTACATGCATATTGGTTACATTGTGCCTCCAGCTCCAGAAAAAAGTATTGTAGGTAAGTCTAGTTCCTGTGCAGTTAATTGTACGCGTGCATGTCAGTTAATTACTGTAGTACAAATTAAACATTTTAATACCCACTGTGCTTCTAAAGTAATTACTGTTCTGTGCAGAACCTTCTTATCAGGTGTTCCAAATTAACATATATTCCTCCTGTTCTCAATTTTTAAAAAGCTAGGGTTAAGCTGAAGAGATATGTTGTGGCCTCTTTCTAGCTCAGATCAGTGTTGGTAATAAGACAGAAATTCATCTTAATGCATGGTGCTCTGTTTCTTATCTACTAGTCTTTCTTCACTGCCCCTCAAGAGCTGATTAGTCTGTCAAAAGAGATGTTAAAGGAAGGTTTATTTTTAACTTACATTGTTATCAGTTGCTCACAATACACAGAGCTTCATACATACTTCACTTCTCTGGTACGCCAGTTGGTTTCTTCTAATCATTGTGAATGGTGAAATGCTTAGTTAATTCTTCAAAGTTTTAACTTTAAGAATATTTTTGAGTGACACTGGTCTTACTGAATGCCTTGAAAGGTAAGGCTTTTGTTCCATCTGGTTGTTCATGTAATGAAGCAAGTAAGTTTTTTAGCTCAAAGGAGGAGAAGATTTTTGAAGATAATTAAACATTTAAAATAAGAAACCTGTGGAAGTTTAATGGCTTTTCCATGTAAATAAATCACTGGACATTAGAATGCTACTTGATCTGTAGGGAATGACAGGACTTTTTTTTTTTCCCAGTTGTTTCATCTGTAAAGCTGATTAGAGCAGCAGCTTTTCATTAAAGTAGGGACTGACTTTCTTAAGATATAGATAAGTTGGGAAGTCTGTAGGTTGTTTTCAGGAGGGCATGAAAGTCATACTTCAAACCTGGACATTCAGTGCAAGTTTGCTGTTTAGTTCTATCACAAAATATGGGTCTAGTTCCAAAGGAGTGAAGGGATGCTGGTTTAAGATGCAACTGAGAGCTGGTAAAACAGCTGAAAGATGGTGAATGAGTTTACATCACATGTTTATTTTCAAATTTAATATGAAACATTCTACATCCATCTTATTTTATGTGATGTGTGTTGTACAAAAGCCTTAGTCTTTTCGTTCTGTTACACTAGTTATGGGGCTTGGAGTTCTAAGTTAAAATCAATTATTATTATTTTGTTTTATCATTTATTTGGTAGGAGTTTGGAGGGACCTGTGTTTGAGACAGTTCACAAGTAGTGAATTACCAAATATCCTGTGGAACAACAGAATAGAACTGAGTCATTGGGGAGCCAGAGTTCAGTGTTCATCTAAACTGCCTCATTTTCACATCTATTTTGAAAAGTCATAGATTTTGTTTTTAAGAAAAACAGTTGGGAGATAAACAGTTTTGGAAACTGCTGAACTGGCTGGCCACAGACTACTTCTTCAAATTTTCAGAATGTATAGCTTGAAAAGCACAGAAGTAATTGGAACAGCAATATTCTACATGTAGAAATGACATGTCTGGATTATAATGTTGCTCTCCCATGCATGAGTGATATTGAATGTTCAGTGTATCTTGTTTTTTACAGCACTTGGGTTTCTAAGTCCTCTGAATATGAGTCTCAAGTATGAAAAATACTGGCACCAATCACAGTTTGAGTTCTTTCTTGCTGAAGTTGAACATATTTCACATACCACAGGGCATCAAGAACTCCATCATTGTGGTTCTTTGGCCACTCTTGACTTCAGCAGAGGAAGTGGTATAAAACTGTGCCTGTTTTCTCCATTCAGTTTGTAGCTTTTCAGGATTTTCAAAAATGCTGTGTGGTTTCCATTAGTTAATTAAAAGCTTCTTAGTTTTGAAGCTTAGACTATAGTAGAATGAAAATATTGGCTATGAAAAAAACAGTAAGTCTCATGTTATAAGCCTCTTTTCTTCATCTGCTTCATTAGCATGTTTTCGTCTTTTGAACATGACTGACCAGTAAGACTGATCACCATTTTTTTGTTGTTCTCATAAACCCAAATTCAGTTGTTCGTTTGTTAACTTTATAACCATAATAATAAAGTACAGGAAATTCTGTATTTCACAGGACTGTTGGGAAAAGACTATGCAGCCTGCAGTGTTTGTTCTTTTGTTCCTGTGTAGTAATTTTTATTGTATTTTTACTTACAGTATCTGAACATAGATGAGCTTTATCTTCTAATCATATCAGCTATACTAATGATCTCTCTGTAATAAAGTAATATCTGTATGATGCCATTTTCTTCAAAGGCATGACCAAGGTTAAAGTAGGAAAGGAAGATTCTTCATCTACTGAATTTGTAGAAAAAAGAAGAGCAGCTCTTGAAAGGTAATGCGTGTATCCAAAACTTGTTAGCCTCTCTAACAGGGATCTGAACCATCTGTGCTTAGGTGTGTTCTGAAGACTGTATGCAGCTGTCTCTTTTTTGTGTAAAAAGAAGTTGCATAATTGCCAATTAATAAGTGGAAATGTAGACATATTCTTATGGCGAATTACCACTACCACCTCTCTGTCGCTGGTCAGTGCTTAGTTTTGAGACTGCAGAGAGCCAGTAGTCTGAACTTTGTTCATTAGATTGCATTAGCAGAACTTATGCGGGTATCTGAGCTTTTCAAAATGATTTTTTAATATGCCATTGCTGTGATATGATTGCATCATTTGAGAAAAATATTCCATACAATGGTTTCAGTTAAACTGGAAAATAAACAGAAGTCAACATTTTTAATTTGTCTCTGGAACTCCAAGGCCTCAAGAACTTCATACATCATCTGCCAGATCTGTCTTTGGCATAGTCTTAACCAAAAAATATCACTTTAGATTACTGTTGCTAATATTTTTCTATCTTCTTAATAATATAAAAACATCCGAACAGATATTGAACCTCCAAATATTGATAGGTTGTACAATCTTACAGTTACCTGCCACAGGTATTTGGTGTATGACTTAACATTTGCTACTGGAAATTGCACCCAGAAGTTAACGAAGTAGTTCTGTCACATGGAGTAGAACTGTGAAACATCATGTTTGCTTAAACAAGTCTGTTGCTGAAGGAAGGCTGCCACAAGATATAAAGACTTAGAGTAATAGTTGGGATTGGAGGAGTTGGATTTAGATAAATGAGCTGACGTTTTCTCACAACTTGGAGTCAGTAACAGAGATTACTATTTTTTCCCCTTTATTTTCTCATGTGATCAATAGAACTGTGACTGGGACAAGTTTAATGAACTTATATACGTGAACTTGTATACATGCTTTAAATGCTGTGGGTTTTTTTTCCCATTTATTTGTTAAAGGAATTCTGCTGTTGTACTAGTTTTAGTGGATGTTGAGTGTACCTCTCATACTGAGGAATGGACTCATTAGGATATTTGATGTTTTTCAGAAAGACTGAAAATTTTACCTGTCAAAAAAACCAACTTTTTCATCGTGCCAATTTTAGCTGGCTTTTGCTTTCAGAATCTTAAAGTTACATCCCTGTCAAGGTGTTCAAATGCCATTTAAAAGCAGTGGTTCTGTTGACCATTATGTTACCCAAGGGAAACATATTAATATGCTCCAGAAATCCATACCAAATAAATGTGCTTCAGTTTGCTCTTTCATGATCCCGGAGCTGCAGGGAAAGTGGGAGGAAAGCCTTGCTGAGATCGCTAAAATTTATCTTCTAGAGTATTGAACTTAAGTACTGCAAGTTTACCTGATGTCCTCAGGCAACGCAGTCACTGGTGTCCAGTGAAAAAGTTATTAATTCCCCTTGGGCTGAGTTGTTCTGTAGTAGCAGATTTCTAAAGGAAAAATATCTCTGCTTGACATGGCAACTTTAACTTACTAATTATCAGAACATGCAAGGAAAAGTTGAGCAGTCTAATTTATGAAATAGTTTCACTGCAACTGTGAGTTTCTTTAGGAAGCATTAAGGATCCAATAACCATATCTAATGGCAGACGGAGAAAATACCTCATCAGTGAACTCAGACTTTGAATTGAGTGTTCCATTCCACAGCACTCTAGGAGATTCTAAGCAATCAGTGAGTGTCCTCGATTTGATATGGTATTTCATAGCTGAGACTTAGGCAAAACCAATCTTTAAAAAGTTGCAAAAGGCTGTTGATAGTATTCTTTCAGCAGATTTTAACTGGCAATATCACATATTCTTATGCTCTTGTGGTCTTTTGAAATGTTGTATTCCTACAAAGCACTCTATATACACATTCAGCACATTTTGTTAGTGTATAATACAGCAAACATTTATGACAAACTTACAGTGCTTTTTATTGGAATAATACTGTTGAAAATTCACTCTTCAACCCACACTTGTTAAATCAGTACTTTTTAAATTAATCAAAAATGCAAAATAAATAAATAAATAAAAATAAAAATAAAAAAGAAAGAAAAAGAAAACAGTAAGAATTGCATTAATTTAACTTCTGTGTGTATGTCAGAAGTAACGTGGATTGAAGATCTAGCCTAGTTACTAAATAAAGAGCTCATGCCTGGAACATAATTAGCTCACCTTTTCAAGACTGTCTTTTATTCTGCCTCACTTGTTTTAGAATAAGCCAAAACAAACAAACAAATATATATATATATTTATATACATTTATACTATATATATATTATATACATACATACATATAAATGTGTATTTTTATATATATATATGTACGCTATGTATTCTATTATGTAAGAATCTTTAAAGCATTTAACCATTGTTTTTTTTTTCCTCTTAAATTGTTTTCCTGGCCTAAAATTGGCTGCTATTAGAGCAGGAGGATTTCATTTTGTTGATGAAAATATGAAGTATAATATTTTGACACTGTGTAACGTACAATTATAGTAAGTTGCACCTAAGCTAGGTTAGAAGCCAGCTATTTTGGTGTGTTATGATACGATATACAGTGTGTGTGGCTACATTTTGGTCAGAAATTTCAGGCTTTGTGTCTACCTTATTGGACTAAGACTTCACTGAATGTTTAAACTGCTTAGTAGTGCTAGCCTGTGTAGCTCTTAACATACATATGTGTTGAAGGAAGGTGGCAGAATGCAGAAATATGATGAACATTCAATAGGGAGGCAAAGGATTGAAGCGGTGCGGAGCCTGGACCCTGAGCCTTTAGTGGTGACATCACAAGTGTTAAGTCCCATTAGGTAATATGGGACATTATGTTCTTCCTGCCTTGTAACAGCTCTTTAGATGGAATTTTTCATTGCTGTCAGGCACATTAAATCTGTTATGTTATCTAATATTTTAATTTTTAAAATAACAGGTATCTACAGCGAACAGTAAAACACCCAACCTTGTTACAGGATCCAGACTTAAGGCAGTTCTTGGAAAATTCTGAGGTATTTTAAGTTCTTTCATGTTCTTCTATTTAAATTTGGATACTGTGACATACAAAGTAATGTATTCTCTTTCAGCTGAGACCTAATCTCCTAAATTAATCTAATGTAGAATTGGATTGCGCCCTTCATCATACAGTGGTACATGGTACAGAATAGTAGAAGGATACTTAGGAAATGGTGTGTGTGTGCATCTGAGAGAAGTTAGGCTTATAGTGATCAAAAGCTATCTGCTGCAGTTTCTTCTTGAGTTAGTTTATGTCTACATTTCTAGTTAATGCTTGTGCACACAGTTGCTATCTGTGATTGATGTTGCTAATAGTTAAGTAAGGTTAGGAATTTAATTGCCTTGGAAACAGGTTTCTTGCCTCTATGAGTCCTTCTTGACATTTGTCAGTGCAATCACGTGAACCTGCTTGCAGTGCTACTGAACAAGCTAGATGTTTTGTGACTAGAGACTTCAGCCACCAGTGCTATCAGTCTGACACCTACAAAATTAAATATATTGCTAAAGACCTAGGGTATCTCTTTATACACATGCAAAGTGGATTTGTTGTAAGATTTAATTGTCTTTTGGACAATGTTAGTATTTTAGTTATGCGTACGGTGGATTTGCCAACCATACTAGCAGGCAAAATGTTAGATGTGAAAGGTCTGATGTGGGGCCCACTTAGTACAGCAGATTTAGAATAACTTGAGTAATACTAATATTTGTTGGGTGCAAAAATATGTCCATGTTTCATGATTACTATACAGTGCAAATCTTGCATTATGATGAAGTGTTTGACATAATTTCTTTCTTCTAATTGTAAGCATTGCTCTTCCTGTAGTGGCAACTTATTCTCTGTTGCATGTAGGTGGCTAGTTAGGACCTTTAGCTAGTTCATAATAACTTAGGACAAGTTGGCTGATTGTTCCATTTAAATGTAAAGATGTAGAAGAAAAGTAAATAGTCTATATTTTTAAGTTTTCCTCTGAGAATGTAAAAGTAGTAAATCCAAGAAATTAGATTCCACTATATTGAAACACATAGGACTAAAGAAAGCACTATATCCTTTTCTTTCCCTCTTGTGCCCCGTTAAACCTCCATCCTTTTAACCAGTCTGTTTGCTCTTATTTGTCATTCAATTCCAGCTGCCGAGAGCGGTTAACACCCAAGCTCTGAGCGGAGCAGGAATATTGAGGATGGTGAACAAGGCTGCCGACGCTGTCAACAAAATGACAATCAAGATGAATGAATCGGATGCAGTAAGAGCTGAATTTTCGACTTGAATAATGAGACGAATTAATGAGGCTCAACAATTGCATTTTAAGGCTGTAGAAGTAGAAAATGGGTTATTAATTTGCTTATTGGCTTGGATTCTTAGCTGTATCAGTTGACCACCCTGGCAGTACATGCATAATTTGCTTCTTTAAACAAGAAATGTTGCTGGTAATCTAATTTGTGATGCTTGGTTCTTTCATCTTTTGTCAGTGGTTTGAAGAAAAACAGCAGCAATTTGAGAATCTGGATCAGCAACTTAGAAAACTTCACGCCAGTGTTGAAGCATTAGTCTGCCACAGAAAAGGTAGGTTCTCTTTCATGTGTCTACATGAATTTAAGCTTAAGAAATGTTGATGAGAGGAGAACTTATTGTGTCAGAACTCTTGACTAATGAGTAGAGTTATACAGGAAATTTTAATGCAGAAATCTTGTAATTGTACCTTTTACCGTAAACTGCTGTAGCAATTTGATATACCTGCTATTAATTTTAATTTTCTCTAGATTATCAACCATCCCTTCTGTTGAACTTGAAAGTTACTATATTGATCTGGTATAGTTTTTTTCTTTTCTTGCAGAGATCTAATACTATACCTAGCAAAGATTCTACTGCATCTATAATAGGCATCTATAAATGTATCTCTAGATCTCATGGCAAGAGTAATTTTTTTCTGAGCAAAAAGTTACTGCATAAATCCATTCAAACATCTTATTATTACTACTCTGCTAAATGAATTTAAGCTCTTAAATAGACACTTTCTGTTATTCATTTGATCCACATAATGATACGTCATCAAGCTGCTGTTAAGGTAAACTGTACTGAAAAGATATTCTAAGAATATCAACTTTGGATTTATTTGTATTAGAGGGAAGTATTGCCTACAAGCGTACGTTTTAATGACCTTTGTAGCTGTTTTGTCACAGACTGCTTTCCATTACATTAAAACAACAAAAACACTTCTATTTGCAGTGCAATGCCATAAATATTGTCTTTTGGTGTTACTGTGCTATGTTAAAATTTATAGACTGTTTCAACTCTGTACTTTCAAAAGTACACAAAGTTGCTTCTTCATTATGTTACTATGAACTGTTCTCTGTAGTGTAAAAAACACAGACATGAAGAATCTTTGGACAGCTGTCATCAAGCTTAAATAGTATCTTAAGAAGTAATTCAATTAGAAAATGGACATGATTTTTTCTGTTGATTTGAGAAAGTATTTAATTTTAAAGAAATTATTTAAATTGTGAGTATTACATATCTGAAGGTATTTTTTCTTCTTCAGATGTTTCTGCTGTTAAGGATTCTACAAAAGCAGCAGAGCTTGCACTTTCAATTCTTAAGTATTTTGGATAAAAATATATGTATTCAAAGGTCCTTTATAGGAATTAACTTTGTACAAGATGACTTGCATGGAATTTGATGAAACGATTGCCTTAGTACTTAGAGTAAAAATGCTGAGAACTTCAATTTCATAGATATCAGCAATGCAGATATATGTTGTGTTATTTTGTTGTTTTTTCCTCTAAGATGTGTCAAAAGATAGCAGTGTGTTACATTATGTACAATTAGAAGGACTTTAGTCAATAGGACAGCACAACAAAAATAAATTGTGGTGGTGGTGTTCTTGTGAAATATATAGGATTTTCCAACTCTAAACAGTGTTTTAGACTGGCTGAGGTTGGTCTGAAGTTGTTGCTCTGCAGGTGGCTTGGCTTTGATTCTGTAGGCTTGGACTTTTCCTGAACCAGTCATTTTGTTTACAATAAAGTAACTTTTTTTTCATGTCTCTATCAAGAGATAATAACATTGATAGAGATAATAAGTGTCAGCAAAACATTTACTGATGGAGAATTCTGTGCAATGTGTTCTCCTAAATATGGTTTCATTGTGAATGCCTTGTGTCTAAAGCTATCATGAGCTTTAGGAAGTACACCTTCTGTTTTTCATTTGGTGAAATTAGGACTGCATTAGGGCTTAGTCTTTGCCGTGTTGATCTGTGTTGCAAAGCAGTGTAAGTCAACTACATTGTACTGAATGTTATTTCTGTATTTTAGAGCTTTCAGCCAACACAGCTGCCTTTGCTAAAAGTGCTGCCATGTTAGGTAACTCTGAGGACCACACTGCTCTATCTAGGGCTTTGTCTCAGCTTGCCGAAGTTGAGGAGAAGATAGATCAGTTGCATCAAGAACAAGCTTTTGCTGATTTCTACATGTTCTCAGAGCTGCTTGGTGATTATATTCGTCTCATTGCTGCAGTAAAAGTGAGTACTGGCCAAAAAAGAGCTAATTTTGTGTTTGGAGTCATAATCCTCAACTTCTACATTCAAAGTAAACGAATGTTTGTGTATATATGTACATTTTTAATGCAGTTGACGCAAAGCTTTTGCCTTTCACTCTGAGTAAAATAAATGAATTTGTGATCAATTATTCCAGTGTTAAAAATAGGGAAAAATTTATAGGATGTAGAAAAAATGTAATTGGTAATCTTCTTTAAGCAGTACTAATTGTATATGGTTTTAGGGCATGCTATATGCTGTGAAGTGTAAGCAAGAGTGTAATTTGGTCATGCTTGTTGGCTAGCCAGAAGCTTCCTTAAATATGAAACAAGTATAGATTTTGGATCTACATGTCATTAAAGAAAGTATAGGGTTCTGTTGTTAGTCATGATGTATAATACAATTAGGTTTTGACTCAGAAAGGGATGCCAGAAAATTTTATCCAGAATTATCTCTGGACTTGTCAGAATAATCTTTTCTCTTTCCTCCCTTTCTCCATTTCCACCCCCTATGGTTGCTTTGGTAATGGTTTGTTGGAATGAGGAACACAATATACTATGGGACACTGTCCACTCTGAAGAGGCTTGTTGAATGCCTTCTGTTATTTATAGATGGTATTTAGCTGTGCAGGCATGCTGTTAAGTGAAATGCAAGTAGACATCTTAGACACAGTGAAGTTTGAATATAATTGTTCTAGTTTTATTCAGAAATGCCTATTCCTACAAGAAATTTAAGTAGCTGTAACAATTCCATTTGTTTAATAAGTTTCTTCATTCTTTCAGGGTGTGTTTGATCACCGAATGAAATGCTGGCAGAAGTGGCAAGATGCTCAGGTTACTTTACAAAAAAAACGTGAAGCTGAAGCAAAGCTCCAGCTTGCCAACAAACCTGACAAGTTGCAGCAAGCTAAAGATGAGATAAAAGAGGTAATGTTATCAAATGTTATTTTGGTGATCAGACTTTCTGCTTTGACTCATTCATTCTGCATCAATGCACTACTTTATACCATTTTTATTTAAGAACTGCTTACTCATTTGCTGTCTGCCATATTTACTGAAATTGTTGAAATTTATTTTAAAAATGTGCACAATTTCTACACATTGTAAGATCTGGAAGGCAGTTGAAGGCTGTCTCTACAGAGTCTGGGAAATGGGAGGAGGGGAAAAAGGACAAGTTGAATTGCATTTATGTTTTAACAAATGACTTGGATAGAAACAGGAGCATCTTCATTAAGATGCTAAAATTTCACACAAAAAAGCCCACAAAAACCAATGGAGAACTGTTCCTATGTTTTGCTTTATTGTGCAGCGTTTATCTACCCATATATATTTGTATGTATATATGGTGTGATTTCAGTAAAAATAAGTCTTACATGTTGAAGTGTCATAATTTATACACTTTTTCTATCATGCTTCACTAAGGAAATTGAAGAGGTAGGACAACTTAATTATTTAACATTAATGCATTCTGATTATGCACCAGTATTCTCTCATTAAACAATGGGAGAATGTTAGATTTCAAACCCTGTTATGCAGTTATTTTGTTTGGCTTCCTCATTGGTCACTACTCACAAGCTGCTTTGTTCTCTCTGTATTTCAGTGTATTTTGCATATGGTGTTGAAGTTTCTCATTAACTTGGCTTTTTATCTAAAAAAGCCCTTGTTTACCGGGAAAACTTAGTGTGAGTCTTATGTGACCACATTCTTTCTGGTTGGTACTTTTGACGTCATTCATCTGTTCACAGTACAAGTGATGTCATTCCTTGGCCAAAGTTTTCTTGAATATTGAGAGTAGTAAGAAATAGCCAGTGATCCTTTCTTAGTCCCAACATGAAAAGAATTAATGGCGTTGTTCCTGAAAGATGGACTTTTCCTACTTACTTTATGACTAAAGAAGGTCGTTAGTAAATCCTCAGTTGGAATATGTGAATAGAAAGTGGCTACCATTGAAATAGATTCAAATTTGCTGATTCTATAGAGATAGTTCTTCTGGCAGAGACATTGCAAAATGGAAAACTACACAGATTGGACTCCATAAACTCAGTTGTTTTTTTGCTGAAAAAAAAAAAAATAAAAGAATATTTCCAAAAATACCATTATTGAAAAGGGGAAATTCCTCTTTGATGGAAACTATAACATAACAGATCATCGTTCAGTGATAATTTTTGTTAAACATGGTACCTGGGCGTAGCAAAACCAGGATAGGGGTCAGACATTGAAGTCTCCCATAGCTCTAGTTGCAGTGGTTGATCAAAACAGACAGTCTGTGTACCCTTTCCTTGTCTGAGCTTTGTATTGTTTCAGTTATTAGATAACTCCTCAGGTTGTATTTCCCTGAAGCAAATCGGTTATGACATGATGCATAGCTTTATAAATGTGTATCTGAACATAAGGAGTTGCTGAATAAATGTGAACCAAAAATACAAATGGCCAGATGCTTATTGGAACTGGTTCATCTCATAACACGACAATAACTTGATAATGCAGCACAAGATGATTTTATGGATATACAGCACCACTGACAGCAATGTGTTGCCTCCTGGCTGCTTTTTTCTGAGGAGGATAACTGCTAATTGGATATGTTAGCTTCTATGTTTCAGTTTGTAAGTTGGCACTTGAAATGCCAGTTAACTGTATCTGCAGTGTCAGGCAGCAGATAACTTTTTTCACAGTATCTATACGGATGCTATAAATTAACAATACAAATAGGTATGTTAAAGTAGATAAAAAAGAAAGCCTACTAGTTACAAGATAATGTTTGATAGTAATCTTACTGTGTGGCTAGATGTCTTTTGGTATAAACTAAGGATAAATACAGCGTACTGTGGTGTAGTATTGTTGTGCAAATGCCACACTTCCATTATGACAAAAACTCCAAGCTGTAACAGTGTTTTCTCTTAATTTTTCTTCAGTGTTGTTCTTACCCATAAAAGCTTTTTTACTCTTCCTGTCTCGTTAGTCACCTATGAAACAGGCACCGTGTGTTTTGATTGTCCCAAGCAACTTACATTCTCACTGGAAGACCAAAAAATGTAGCATTGTGAGCTTGTCATTTCTAACAGATAGATAAGCATATGTATGATAAGCATATGTAGGCAGAGAGAAAGATTTGATCATTTATTCTGGGACTAGGAAAGTACAGGAAACTGACTTCTGAGACTCTTCTAGATTCAGCTGGGTAGGCAGTCACAGAAAGCTTACAGATTGAGGTTCCTGTTATAGCAGTACCTGCAAATAATATCTAAAGTAGTGATAGGGATCCTTTTTCTTTGCTAAAGAGTCTCTAAAATAGATTTTATTTAGCTTTTATTAGTAACAATACTGAGATGTTTTTGTCATCTACAAATGTTATGTTTAATCTGATTAAACCATTGTTAATCTGATGTCATCGTATTCTTCAAACTATTACTTAGAAGTTGCTATTTGTTCAAACGATGAATAGGTCCTTTTCACTTCCTGAAGCAATGTTGTTAACTTACTAGAAAGTTAGCATACTGATTGCCTGTGTGGGAAACACAAGTCTCATCTCTGCATGTCTTTCCTTTGCCAGTGGGAGACAAAAGTTCAGCAAGGGGAAAAAGATTTTGAGCAGATCTCCAAAACGATTCGCAAGGAAGTGGGAAGATTTGAGGCATGTATAACTTTGTCTAAATAAATGATAGTTTTACATTAGACAATATTGACATTCAGAGTAAAATTGGTGAAGAGGTTAATATGCCATAATTTATTTGTTAACAGAAGGAACGAGTGAAAGACTTTAAAACTGTTATTATCAAGTACTTAGAATCGTTAGTGCAAACACAACAGCAGGTAAGAAAAACTTTAAGTTTCATACATGTTAATGTTTAAGATGCTACATACCGTTAATTACAGAAGACAGTCTTTGAACTACTTCCAGTAGTGCTCTACCAAAGAAAACCATGACTTCAGTCTCCCAGCTATTACTGCGCTTCCTTGCACAGCTCTTATCTGAGAGAAGCAGGGGAGAAGCTCTTGTTAGGGGAAAAGGTTGTGGGGAGGTTTTTTGTTTTTCTGAAACTCAAATGCTTGCTCTTAAACACTGGAGTAAATTCTGCTAAATATGTACTTAGACCTACTGAAGAGACTGGAATACTTAAATGTTTATTGCTCTTTCTTAAAGTTTAATGTATTACTGAATATTGTAAAGCAGTAAAGTTGTTTTCAGTGACTCAGAAATAGACTTTGTTCCCTGAAGAGTATTTGGAGTCTTTCTGTTTTCACTCTAGCACTATAACCTTTTTTAATTGAGAAGCACAGCAACAAAAACGTGATGCACGTTAGAGGTAAAAGTAGCAAATGATCCTTGCAAACCCATTCTCTGTAAGTGTATTCTGTAGTACTCTGGTCAGAGTGTAATAATTACTGTTAACCAGACTTATATATTTATTAAACTTTTTTTTACATCATGTAATAA
The DNA here is from genome assembly GCA_035772895.1 of Perdix hodgsoniae. Classification (NCBI taxonomy): domain Eukaryota; kingdom Metazoa; phylum Chordata; class Aves; order Galliformes; family Phasianidae; genus Perdix; species Perdix hodgsoniae. The sequence goes on from JAPSGF010000078.1 coordinate 736,251, forward strand.
TGAGAGTGGGTAATATTCAGCATCTGTGTTCTTGCTTCATCCAGAGGAGACAAGTTTAACACAAGAGGAGAAAGGTATATTTGTTTTCCAGCATTTCCTTATGTAGTGATTTTTTTTTTTCTTTTTTTCTTTAAGCTAATAAAATACTGGGAGGCATTCCTACCTGAAGCCAAAGCCATTGCCTAAAAGAAGAATATTCCAAATGAGAAGGCATTCTGTATGTTTCTCCTGGATAAAATTAAATCCCACAGTGAAATCACTTTAAATCATCGAAGTAAACCACTATATATTTTATGAATTAACATGTGGCTTTTTTATATACTACAGCAATTTATTAACAAGCTGCACGTCCTGACCCTCGTTGAAGTGGACTGTGGCATGATGTTCTGCAATACATTGCTGAATTGAACACTATTGTGTCTTAATACTTGCACTAGAATGTGCACTGCAAGGCCAGAAAGCTGGTATTTTTGTTCCTTATGATACAGTGTTCTGTAGTTTGTTTATCTGATCTTTGTGAAATAATTTAATTGCTTCAATTAACGTTCACTTAAACATTCCTATAAAAATCATGTTTCTGTGATCACAGTAATAAAGGGGATATTCATTGTGAAACATTAAGCTCTCTTTTTGTCTGTTTGCTATTTCTTACAAGTAGTATTTATAACAATTTGAGTTTGCATCAAAGGCTGAACAACACCGAGGAAAGGATTCTGAAGATGATAATAAGGATCCATAGATAATTACTTATGGTAAACTCTTTTCTAATTCTGATTTACTTTTTTACAGGCATTCTTTTCAACTGAAGTTACCATTGCATTCATACTCATAGTCAAAAGACATGTACAGTCTTATACAGAGTTTCTGAAGGACTAAAATTACTTGCACGATCCTACTGGACTGGTAAAGTTCAGCATTCTAAACCTTGAAAATAGCAAAACAAACAAACAAAAAAAAAGCAACTCGCAAAAATTCTGGTAATCAAAGGAGGAAAAGTCAGTCATTTGCTGGAGAGCATTAGATTGTTGTAATTTAGTAGAAAAGGAGATAATCATATCTTCTGTGAAATATTGGGACAGTTAAATATTTTTCTGAAATGGACAACATTGACATAGGAGATGCTCCTTTGTCTATAGTGTCATTTTAATGACACACTGAGTTCATCAATGGACTGTATTGCTGTTAGCAATTTTAAGACAATACAACATGTAAGAGAAAGTGCTCCTTTCAACTGATCATAAGACTGCATGACAAGCCTATGAATTCGTGTTGATGGTCAAGGATAAATAAACAACCAATACTAATTCTGAACAGAATGGAAAATTAAAAGCAGTTGTAATGTCATACTGATTTACAAAACAAAATTAGTGTAGACTTCCAAGATTACTGTCTTCCAATTTTTTTCTGTCTAGAATTCTGCTAATTCAGTATTTCTGGAAATTTTTCATGAAAGTTGTATGGAGTCAGTTATCTGAAAATACGTCAAGCCTTTATTGAGTAACTTAAAATGCTGCAGTGGTAGTACTTTAGGCTTATCACAACCTATGCATAAGTGATAGTCATTTTGCATGTAAGTACTCTTCAAAAGATAAAGCAGTAAGTTTATGGTGAAGAAATTGTACTAGGCATAGTGCTTTTAAGTGTTTGGCTTGCAAGATGCTCATGAGAGCTGACCAGCAGCTCAACATTAAACTTAATCCAATGAGAGTGAAGATGGATACTGCTGGAGTTAGACTTAAATCACATATGCAAATCTCAAAATGGATAGAACATACATTAATGATCTTTTTTTCATTGATTTTCCCAGCTTTTTTAGAACTTGTTTGTTTTGCTTGTATGAGAATTAGGTTACAACTGAATTCAGGATCCAGTTTCTTTTCTTTCTGATAGGAGAATGAGAAATAGCCTTCACATAAGTATTCTAGTAGGGACTAGTGGGACTTTCTTGTCTCTAGTACTAGACAACTGAAAACAGAAAAGGCTTAAGTATGTTTTTCTTCCTAAAACAAGAAGCCTGTGGTAAGTATAGTAGCATTTGTGGAGTGCAGTGTCACAATCAGTTACTAATACAAAAACAGCATGGTCTTTTTTTTTTTTTGCATCACTATGGCTCCAGTGAAATGTCACATTCGGCTTGCATAAAACCCTTGTTGTTTCAAGAACCTGTTCATTTATTTTGTTAATATTCTCCCTGTCCCCTTCCTGGAGTACTGCATTCAGGTGTCCAACACAAGGACAGGAGCAGGTCCAGAGGAGGGCCGTGGAGAGGATCAGAGGGCTGAAGCACCTCCCCTACAGGGAAGGACTGAGCGAGCTGGGCTTGTTCAGCCTGGAGAAGAAGAAGGCTCTGGGAGAGACCCTGTTGTTGCCTTCTGATATCTGAAGGTGTCAGCAGAAAATATGAGAGACTCTTTCTCAGGGCAAGAAGGAATAGTTTTAAACTAAAAAAGAAGAGATTGATATCAGATATTAGGAAGAAATTCTTCTGTCTGAGGGTGGTGAGGCACTGGCACAGACTGCCCAGGGAAGTGGATGTTCTATCCATTGGAAGGGTTGAAAGCCAAGTTATCCAGTGGGTGGGAAGATTATGGAACAGATCCTCCTGGACAACATGCTTGATCACATAAAGAACGAGCACGTGATCCTAGACAGCCAGCATGGCTTCACCAGGGGAAGGTCATGCTTAACTAATCTTGTGGCCTTCTATGATGGAGTGATGGCGTTGGTGGACGAAGGGAAGGCGACCGATGTCATTTACCTGGACCTGAGCAAGGCCTTTGACATGGTCCCCCATCACATCCTCATCTCCAAATTGGAGGGAAGTGGATTTGATGGGTGGACAACTAGATGGATAAGCAATTGGTTGAAAGGCCACAGACAGAGGGTGGTGGTCAATGGCTCTATGTCCAGGTGGAGGCCGGTAACGAGCGGTGTCCCTCAAGGGTCTGTCTTGGGACCGGTGCTCTTTAACGTCTTTATTAATGACATCGATGAGGGAATGGAGTGCACCCTCAGCAAGTTTGCTGATGACACCAAGCTGAGTGGTGCAGTCGATACGGCGGAGGGAACGGATGCCATTCAGAGGGACCTTGACATGCTGGAAAGCTGGGCTCGGGTGAACCTAATGAGGTTCAACACGGCAAAGTGCAAGGTTTTGCACTTGGGCCGGAAGAACCCCAGGCACCTGTACAGGCTGGGAGGAGTTGTCCTTGAGAGCAGCTCAGCAGAGAAAGATCTAGGGGTCCTGATAGATGAGAAACTTAACATGAGCCAGCAGTGCGCTCTGGCAGCCCGGAAAGCAAATGGGATCCTGGGCTCCGTCAGGAGAGGGGTGGTCAGCAGGGATAGGGAGGTGACTGTCCCTCTCTACTCTGCTCTTGTGAGGCCCCATCTGGAGTACTGTGTCCAGGTGTGGAGCCCTCAGCACAAAAAAGACATGGAGATTTTGGAAAGGGTCCAGAGGAGGGCCACGAAGATGATCAGGGGGCTGGAGCACCTCCCCTATGAGGACAGGCTGAGGGAGTTGGGTTTGTTCAGCCTGGAGAAGAGAAGGTTGCGGGGTGACCGCATTGCAGCCTTTCAATACCTGAAGGGAACTTACTCCCAGGAGGGGTGTAAACTCTTCGAAAGGGCTGATAATAGCAGGACTAGGGGAAATGGTTTTAAGTTAAAAGAAGGAAGATTTAGGTTGGATGTTAGGGGGAAGTTCTTTACTGGGAGAGTGGTTGGGTCCTGGAATAGGCTGCCCAGGGAGGTTGTGGATGCCCCGTCCTTGGAGGTGTTCAAGACCAGGTTGGACAGGGCTCTGGGCAACCTGATCTAGTAAAGGTGTATGTTTGGTGGCCCTGCTAGGCAGGGGGTTGGAACTACATGATCCTTGAGGTCCCTTCCAACCCGGGTCATTCTGTGTGATTCTGTGTGATTCTGTGTGTAGTGTTCCTGCCTATAGCAAGGGGTTGGAATTAGATGATCTCAAAGTCCTCTCCAGCCCAAAATATAACTGAAGATTGGAGGTTTCCCATTATTCCTTGTATGATTAACACCTGTATTGGTAGATGTCATTCAAACCAAATGAATGGGGGTGCTGCAAAAGTATCTTCCAAGAGGAACTCACTGCAGGGTATTGTACAAAAGTAAATGTTATTCCCTTGTAACTCCAAACTTGGTTACTACTGAAGAATCACTTGTCTGAACATAATGATTGCTGGCAAAGTACTCAGCTACTATAGTTCAAGCAACTAACTTTTAGAGTGCTGTACTTAAAATAAGTAAATCAGAACTCTTTAATTTACTTTTTAGATTATGACAAACTCAGCAGATATTTACTACCATGAATTCTGAATTATGCCCATTCCTGTATGTTCTACTTTTTGGATTAAAAATGCATGCCTATTGAAAGACAACGTGATACAGCTCAAATTGAGAACATTGTTATCTTTCTAATAATAATATTCAGTCCACAGCATTCTCTGGTTCTTTAGTCACTGTCCATTTCCAAATGGAGTAGTCAGCCTTCCTACTATTCTCTGTCCTACCTCTCCTAGGTATTTTTCTCTCAAGGCTTGTACAGGCATTTGTGTTTTGGCCTCTCTCAAGTTTGTGCCCCACATACGTCCATTTCATTCAAATGGTGCTGGAGATGAGCTGCTGACTGTGTTTAACTCCAGAGTCAACATCCACTAAAACTACATCTACGTGTCTGGTATGCAATTTGTAGAATAGAAAGACTATTAATCTGAATCTGACAAAATATGAGTCTATAGCTGTATAGGAAAATTAACTTCAATATTGAAACATGAAGAATTGGGGTTGCAGGGTTATTCAAATTGATGCTTACTTGCAAGGAGGCAATTCTTTGTGTCTTTTGTTGTTCCTTGGTTGTTGTTTTTGTTTGTTTGTTCATTTTTGTCTTCCATTGTCAAGTTGGAGAACTTGCAAATAAGCAAAATAACATTTGACCACGCTATCGAAGTAGTTTGTGGCAGAGTTACTTTGTTTTCTTCTGCTTGCTTTTCTCCTTCAGAATCAACAAGAGAATTACTATCATCAGGAAGGCAAACAAAATAATCAAAATCTTCCTCCTGTCACTGAGAAACTTAGTAAAATAGGTGTCAGAAAACAGTTTACACAGAGGATATTTATATGAAAACAAAAGTAAAAGAAATAAGCAATAAAAATGAAAAGGGGAGAGAAGACTCGAGATAAACCATATAGCTGTGGTTTAGAGATACCAAGATAGGAGGAGTAGAAGGAAGGAAGATAGCACAAATCATGAGAAATAAAATGCCTTTATCTTAGCCTCACATCTGTTGTGGTGCTCGGGGGGGCTCTGCAGGTTAGAGGAGCACTGCACTGTATGAAAATCTGTGGTTATCTTATGTAGTGGTAACAGACTCATTTCCCCCTTGCCCCACAACCCACCTCATACATGCACTCCTGCTGTTCAGAAAACTACTTACTTGTCAGCTCCAAGCACTCTGACCATTAGGAGAAAGAACAAGCTTTTTCTTTGATACTGAGTTACTACAGAAAATTGGCTGATCTTTCCAGACTCAGTCTTTTCTTCTTCCAGTGCAGTTCTGTTTGCACTCACTGGCTGCTGAAGGTCCTCTGTGACACTTTGGAAACAGCTACATCTGCACCAAAGCAGGAGGGAAGATATGAACTCCTTAGTAAACAAATTTTGCTTCTCTACACAAAGTTTTCTGATGCTTGACTTCTTGCTGTTTGTTTAGGAGACCAGTGTCTGTCTGGTCAGCAGTTTACATAACACCAGCTTTCTGGTAGCACCTGAATAGTGAGCAAACTGTTTGCATGGTTTTTGACTCACACCGATGGCATTTTATAGGTTCCTGTTTCTTAAATTTTCGTTTCTCAACGTATGAGGTGGAAAGATGGTCCTTGGTCTGCCAACCATGTGGAGAAATCATATTTTTTCTCAGAACTTTACCACGGAGCTTTAGAGATGAACAAACTAATGATGATGTATTGTTCAAATTAAGCATTTAACATTCCAAAGCATATTGATGTGTTCGAATGCAGCTCAACATGCAATCTTCCCTGTTCCTCCTGGCTGATGCACAGTCACAAGTTCTATTATGTGCTATTGGATTTGAAACCAGATTAATGTCTCAAACTTTTCTTTGTCAATAAGTTATATGGTATAGGGGTGAAAAGCAGCTTTTTGAAATTGGAAACTGGTTATTAGATTGCCAGCAACCACAAATATCCCTCCTGTGAAAATCTTCCATTGGCTTCTTATCAGTGCAAATGCATTGCACTACTCAAATTGTTCATCCATTTTGCACTCGGAGAACAGAAACCAAGCCTGAAACCAGAAACTTACAGTGTAAGTTGTGTGCATGATAATTCTTCTTTAGTGTGCTCACATTTAACTGAGCAATTAAACTATTAATACGTGGCACGTCTTTCATTGAGATGATTATAATTAAATATTCCCATGGTTTCCCTTGGGGAAAAATCAGACTCCCTGTTCAAAGCCTTGGTTTGATTGAGCTCCTAGGGCTTGACACCTGCAGCGAAAGAAGTATCGAGTGGGACTGGGGATGAAAATCTGCTTTCTTGAGCCCCCGTTACCACAGGGCAGCACAGGGTTGTCCTGACAGCAGCAGGAGCAGCACGCAGCAGCACGCTGCTCGTGTCCAAGGATATCAGCTTTGATTTCACGCTGCTTTTAACAACGATAGGTATTTACATTGCTTGGGATTAGCTTTTTTTTTTTTTTTTTTCCTTCTTGTTCTTAGTAAACAGCATTTTATTTTGCATCGCAATTCTTTGTGCCGCAGGTCTTTGCTTAGAGAAACACGCATTTAAATTTACCTGGCGGCAAAGCACGGACAAACGGAGATAAAAACAGCTTGCAGCTGCCACCCTGCCGTGCTTCCAGGCGCTGAGCCCTGATGTCTGCAGGGTGAACCCCGCAGCTGTGCGCTCCTGAGCCTGGCGGGTACGCGGCTCTGAGCCCCAAAGCGGCGCAGCCCTGAGCCCCACAGGTGCCCGCTTGTGAGGGAGCGGCGCACGGCCGCGGCCTCCCTCTGCCCATCACTGGCACCTCCCGCGTTCCTCGGGCACACCCCGATTCCCTCCGTTTGGAGCGCCGTCATTCAGGCAGCCGTTCTCGGCGCCGAGCCCCTTTCCCGCCCCAAGCACCCCCTCAGACCGAGCCGGGCTCCGTCCCGCCCCGCCCCCGCGCGGTGTCACGTGCGCGGAGTCACGTGCCGCCCGGAGATGGCCGCGGCGGCGGCGGCGCTCGTCGGGTGGGCGCGGGCCTGAGCGCGGCCATGGAGGTGTACATCCCCTCCTTTCGCTACGAGGAGAGCGAGCTGGAGCGGGGCTACACGGTGAGCCGCGCCGCCCCGGGCCGGGCCCGTCCCGCCCGCGCCCGCGACGGGTCGCGACCCCGCCGGTTGAGGATGCGGTGGTCGCGCCGGGATGGGGCGGAGGGGGGCGAGGCGGGGAGGCGAGGGAGGGAGCCGGGCTTCTCGGAGCCGGGCCGGCGGGGCGCTGCCGCGGCCGAAGGCACCGCTGTGACCGGGGAGCGGCCCCGTCCCGGCGGGTTCCGGCAGCGGCCGCCGCCTCGGAGCTTCGTGCAGAAAGCGGGCAGCGCCGGCTGCTTTCCTCACGTGCGTCCGTTCCGAATCGCGTCCCCCGGAGCGGCTCCGTGGAGGCGAATGGCGTGGAGCGCTTCCCTCGTGCCGCCCGGTGCGCTCCGCTCCGTGTTCCCGGCACGGGCTCCCACCGCTCTGCGCTCAGCTCCGTGCCGCCGCCGCCGAGGTGGAAGGCTGTGCCTTCCTCGGGCTCAGCGCTTGTCCGTTAAACCAAAGCCGCTGCGAGTAAGGGGCGTCAGTGCCCTTCCCTTCGGCTGACGGCTGGCTCATGTCTTCTGCCGCAGAGCCTCCAGCCAAACCTGAGAACTTCGTCAGCCTTTTGCCTGTGTTTGGCCGTGGCCGCTGAGTGAGTGCCACGGCTGGTGCTCCTCCTGCTTGGGCCTCCTTGGGGAGCCCTGTGCCGACAGCCGAGGGGGATGTGCGCTGCTGTGTGTGCGTGAGCAGGAGATGTCCGGGCCTGCAGAGCAGCTCAGCCCTGCAGATCATTTCGGATGCACACAGATGGAAGTGTGACCGCAGCTGTATTTCTGCCCCTTTGTTAAGCGCAAGTGTTGACCTGCAGCGTGATTTAGGAGTATGAAATCATCTTTAAAACGTGGTAGAGTATTTAGAACAGGCAGAGTCAATGGAATCCAGCACGTCCCTCATCCCTTATGAAGAAAGATTGAGGGAACTGGGCTTGTTTAGCTTGGAGAAGGGAAGGCTCCAGGAAGACCTCATCATGGCCTTCCAATACCTGAAGGGAGCATATAAACAGGAGGCGGAATGGCCGTTTATGAGGGTGGATAGAGATAGGACAAGGGGAAATAGGGAGGTTTAAGTTAGATATTAGGAAGAAGTGTTTCACACAGGGGGTGGTGACGCACTGGAACAGGTTGCCCAAAGAGGTTGTGGGTTCCCCATCCCTGGAGGCATTCAGGGCCAGGCTGGATGTGGCTCTGGGCAGCCTGGTCTGCTCGTTGGCGACCCTGCACATAGCAGGGGGTTGAAACTGGATGATCATTGTGGTCATTTTCAACCCAGGCCATCCTATGATTCAGTGATTCTGTCAAATAAATGTCCCTTGGTTGGTTGAAATGACAGAAGGATGAGCAAGTTAGTCACATCACACTGAGTGTTTTTTTTTTTCTTGTAGCAATATATATTTTTAATATTTGAGTTAGTATTTTTTGAATGTTTGCAGTCTGAATCCTGCTACCCAGGGGATCTGTTTTTTCATTTTACCCGCATAAAGCTGTATAAGTATCAGAGAAAGTCAGAAATGAAAATATCCAGAAATACCCATAGAAATAATTTTGAAAGTGAAAATTTTTACAACACTGTTATTTTCTGGTCAGCAAAGATGAGTGAAGCTCATGCAACTGAAACCTGCTTTTAGCTCAGTAGAGATGGATGGTTATTCCTGCGTGATTACCTTCCCTCTTCAATCATTTGAGAGGTCAGAATTTCTATAAAACATCACATTGAAAAAAAAATCATTCTGTAAACAGTTGGATCAGTTCTAGGGTTTACCTGAATATGAAACCATACTAAAATGCATAGGCACAGTTCCTCTGTGTCAGGCATACTTGTGGCAGAGGAGATGGAAGTCAGTCCTGATTATGACATGGTGCTTTACTATGAGGGCTGCCTCCTATTTTATGACTTGGCGCATGATGTAAGAGGTGGATGGTGGTGATATTGCAGTAGAGGCTGAACCTTCTCACCAGTGTTTCATTCCACGTTGCTGCCATGTGTCAGATGGCAACAGAGAGGCAGTCTGACAAAACTGGAAGAGCATAAGAAGCAAATATGTAGAACTGAATTCCTCCATGCAGAAACAGTGGCACCCACTGACATTCCCTGACATGTGCTGAAGTTTACAGAGACTGAGCAGCAGATTTGAGCACAGTGAGGGGTGGGTGTTGTGTTTCTCTGGTAGTGACAGTGATGTGAAAGACAAGCCAAGTTCTGGATGGCCACTTAAAAGTGTCACACCACTAAATGAAGGGTGTCTTGATCAGCTCATCCACTCAGATTGGCAGATTACAACCAGAGAACTGTGTATGGAGCTGAATATGAGGCTTTGGTGTGTTGGAAACTATGGTGAGTACTTTGGAATATCGCACAGTTTGCACCAGGTGGCTTCCACGAATGCTCACAGAGGAACAGAGAGAACGCCATATGCAAGTTTGCCAGGACCTAGTGAAGCAATATGAGGCTGAAGGTGACAGTTTCCTGGATTCCATCATTACCACTGACAAAGACGTGGTGTCACCGCTACAAGCCAGAGTCAAAATGGCTGCCTATGGAGTGGTGACATTGAATTCCCTATTGAAAGGAAAGTTCAAGATGCAGCCCTCAGGGGGCAAAGCGATGTGAGCTGTCTTTTGGGACAGGAAATGGATGAACCTTGTGGGTTTCCTGGAACCTGGAAAAACTATCAACTCAGACTGCTACATTGTGATGCTGGCTAAGCTGAAGGTTTGAACTTCCAGAGTCATGCCAGGAAAGAAAAACCTTTCTCTTGCTGCATGATAACATCAGGCCTCGTACCAGTCTGAAGACTATGAAGTGTGGTGACAACCTTTTCCTGGACTGTCCTGCCACATATGCTCTGTAGTCTGGATTTGGTGCTGTCTGACTTCTACCTGTTCAGCCAAAGGGTGATGGATTGTGTGGGCAGCATTTTCATAGTACCAAAACCATTATAGCATATATGTGAAACAGTGGGTCATCTCCATTAGTGCAGATTATTGTGAGCTCAGTGTGGAGGCTCTTGGTCATCATTGGCAAAAATGCACTCCTGGTGGTGGTGGCTATGTCGAAAAACAGTGTTCTGTAGCTGAGGATTTGCTCTATCAAACAGTGTTACTGTGCTCTTTGTTGTAGTTTCCCTGGAAATAAATAAGAGGCATTACTTTTGGAGCCATCTGCATAAATAGCTTAACTGTTATACCAAGCACTGAACTTCATGGCCAGTGCAAATGAGGGCACCATGAACCCTCCTTCCAGCAAAACTGAGGTTGATGAGAGCTCTGTTCAAGGTAGGAAAATACTTCATAGGAAGAGATTTCCTTGAGAGGAAGAACTAATGGAACAATTCTCTTTTGTTGAACAAAAATTTCACCTGGAGAGTTGGAACATGTAACTATGTCAGAAGTTCAGACCACGTAACCTCTTGTTGGGGCAGCCTACTGTGGGGTTAGTATTCGGAGCTGTGCTCTAAAGTATGGGTTTTGCAGAGCATTGAAGTCTTTGTGATTAAGACAACACCACTTCTGAGCTATTATGTGTGATGAATTAGAAAAGTTGAAATAAGAGAAGAAAGGGATGCTGTTACATACCGGATCTCCTTGAAATACAGCCTTTAAATGAAAGGAGATGGTTGCTATCCTGGAGCTCTGTAGTATATCTGAGTGAATGGTGTTTTTTCTATTAAATGTAATCAGTAATTAGATTTCAATTATTTTATGTCATCAAGCTTGCATATGTTACTAACCTTTAAAACAGTGTGATGATGTTTACGGAAGGGCTGCTTAGCACAGCTGGTCTTAGACGGGTGATAACTTGCTCCCTGGTGTGACTGAAACAAAGAATTATCAGAGGCAATGTCATTTAATGGTGCAAAAGCACAACAGAACTGGAGGCGTGTAGGTGGTTCTGCTGGGTTCCCTGCTAGCAGTATGCCAGGAAGTCATAGAAGGCATCTTCTCTGCTCTGTGCTTATCAAGGGGCCATTGCAGCGAAGGAGGGCTTTAGAGGTGTGGTGGTGGTGGCCTTCTGTGTGCTGTGGGTGGCTCTGCAGGCTCACAGTGCTTCGCTGGCAAATCCGGCCTTCTGCCTTCTTATCTGTCAGAGCAGGATCTGTTTTCTCTCGTACTCATCCTGCCACTGTCGCACTGGTGCCTGGAAAGGAGAGTGTTCATCCTTCGCTGTGAGGAAGCTTGATACCAACTTGGTGTTTTGTTTCCAGGTTGATTTAGCAAAAGAAAGGAGTACGAATAAAATAAAGTCTGCAGTGCAACGCTTGAGGTGGTGCTTGGTCAACAGAGCAAATGAAGACCTGGTTGCCTTCTGCCTTTGTTTCAGGCTCTTTTGTGCAGAACCATGAAAGCTTTTTTTTTTTTTTTTTTTTCCCCCCTCAGAAAAATCTAGAGTAACCTTACACCTCTGCTCTTTTTTTAATTTTTGTGTATACATAAAGTGGTGCAACAGAGTAAGGAAAATGTCTGTTTTCCTTGTGGACAATTAGATTTCACTGTCAGTTTAAATTGATGACACTAGCTTCCAAACTATTGAGCCTGTGCTAATAAATGCAACAATTGTTCATAATTTGGCAGTGAATGACCTTTAAATGTAGACGCTTACTAAGGATATCCCTAGGGAACAATTTAACTTCGAAATGACACCCGTGTGTTCTTGTTATCATTTAAATATGCTCCCTTTGTCAATAACAGAATAATAAATACTGGTTAGATTTCTAATGTTGATTCAGATGCTAGGAATCTTACTGAATATATTACTGTACATTTGATTTATATTGACCAAAAATTTTTTACAGTGCTGTACTGCTGGTCAAGGTGACATACATTTAAACGTGTTCTAGAGCAGAGGTCGTACTTGACTGACACATGTGCTTACTGCGTTTTTAATTAACACTTTTTTACTACTCCCAGAATCGCTTCTGGAGTTGTAAATGTTGTGGAAGCAAGGTACAACCTGTAAGATTGTGAAGTACCTTGGGCATTTTTGAGAGTCTGTAGGCTTTATCTGCACTGAAGCGGTGTTCTGATTACTAGAATCATAGAAACACAGAATGGCCTGGGTTGAAAAGGAGCAGAGTGATCACGAGGTTTCAGCTCCCTTGCTATGTGCATGGTCGCCAACCACCAGACCAGGCTGCCCATTTAAAGGATTTCTAAATATATAGACCTCAGTGATTCTTAGAGTAATTATCTTTAAATCTTAGCAGTCTTGGAATTCACAAATAGGAAGGAAGTCAGTGAAACTTTACTTATGCTGCAGCTTAGTAACCACACTGTTTCTTACTCAATAGGCCACTGAGGACAAAGTTTGGTCAGTCTTGATCCATTTTTCTGAGCAGAATCATAGTCGTCAGAGTCAGAAAGGACCCTTAAAGGTCATGTAGTCCAACTCTCCTGCAGTGAACAGGGACATCTACAGCTCAGCCAGGAGCTCAGAGCCCTGTTCAGCCTGACCTGGAGTGTCTTCAAAGAACAGGGCATCCACCAACTCTCAGAACCACCTTTTCCACTGTCTCACCACCCTTAGCGTGAAAAATTTCTTCCTTACATCCAACCTGTATCTCCTCTCTTTAAGTCTGAAATCAGGGTCTTCACCTGACCACCATGACTGTTCAGACATCATCAAGAATGGCTTGGTGACTGCATCAGCCAATTCCTTCATGACTCTGGGATGAGTAGCAGAAAAATCTCTTGAGGAGAGCTAAGGAAGCTGGCTGACCCAGGGGCCTGGTGTTGGGAGTGCTGTGCTGTCTGTTGGTGGAAGTGCTTCTGTTCAGTGCCCCTGTGGAAATGCATCAATGCAGGATTTCCAGTGACTGCACTTTGGTCATTCTTACTGTCAGCAAACATCGTTCTGCGTTACGGTTTTACAAGAATTGTGTGAGGAAATCTATCAATTTTTCATTTTCACTTCTTGTCAAGCTTTAGATTTCTGTGGTTTGAGGAAGACTGAAACTGCATTTTGTAGAGCCCTATGAAAGAAGATTTTGCTGACAGAGCAGAAGTGTTGTCATTTACTTTGAAGGTGACGTATTTTTTAATGGGAAATGAAAGGATAAGTATATGAAGTCTTTTAACAAGATGTTTATTCTTGGATTTTCTGATGGCAAATATCCTACCTGCAGGATACTCTTTCCTGGAACAGTCTGTTTTAGTCTTATTATTTCTACCTAAATACAGTGCTATAAGCAATTCACATTTTGTAAACTAATACATACTGCATGTTATTCTGTTTTAAATGAAGCATTTGGAGTGTGAAAAAGATACTTGCATACTTCCAGGGTTTGAAGCAAGCTGGGACAGAAATGGGGGCAGGACACTGTCCATGCTCAGGTCTGCACAGCTGGCAGAGGGGAGCCTCCATCCCATTCTTAACAACGTCACCTCCAAAAACGTGCATTGGAAACCCATTGAGTTGCTTTAGGGTGCCTCCAGCTCAGGTGAAGGAGCTATTTTGAAGGACAGCGTAAAGGAAGAGTAAAATTTCATCAAAAATCTCTGACTAACACCTTGCTGAATGTTTATGGAGACCGAACTGTGGATGTGAGCACAGTGAGGGGGGTTGGTGCTGTTCAGCAGCGGTGACAGCAAAAGTGGTCACTTCTGCTGGTACAGATTTTTACAGGCATGGCATGCAGGCTCTTGTTCATTGCTGGTGAAAATGTATAGTTCATGATAGTGACTGCATTGAAAAATAACGTTCTGTAGCTGTCGATTTGCTCTATCAGGTACTGTTGTTTTGCTCCTGGTTGTCATTTCCATGAAGATAAATAGACAGCAGTAGTTCTGCAGTGACCTGCCCGAATGCAGGCAGGGAGAATTCGTTCCTCTTTACTCAATGTGTGCCAGGCAAGCCAAAAGGTTGGGCATCCCTGGTGGATGCGTGTTGGTGAATCGCAGTTAAGATCGTGGCCTCTAGGTGGCAGTTGTTAGGTCGCTTGCGTGGTATGAAAATTCTTGCTTGAGAGAGCTTACATTGGTGGTAGCTGTATGCCAGTGAGGTGTTGTGAAAAATAGTGCCTGTCCTTAATTTGTAGCACTAGTGTTTGACTGCTTTGACTTGTGTATTGGAAACAGTGTAAAGTTAGGATGGTCTTTATTCCCACCAGTGTGGCCTGAAAACTGTGAGATAAGGATTACTGATCTCTGTTATTTTTATTTTTTTTTTTTTTATCTTGCCCTGTAATTGATTTGCTTTTTAAAAATTGATTCTGCTTTTTGAACTGGAGCAGAGGGTGCTCATGTGCTGCAGTACCTCCAAATTGGAAAATAGGGAAATGTAAAGCTTTCCTATCATCTCCCACGTAAGGACAAAGAAAGTCTTGATTGTGTGGTGAAATAATCAATTCATCAAAAGCAAGTTTGTATTGATTACGTGGAACTGCTTTTATGAAAAGTGACCATATGCACTTCAGCTAAGTGCCTTTACTTCTGCTTTTCCACCAGCCTCCTCTGGTTCTTTGCGTTTAGAGTGCCTTCTTGTTACTCAGTAATCAAACCCTTTCCAGGAAGAGGACTACTACTTGGTCTCATGTCTGCTTTGCAGTCAAGCTGTGATGATAATGGCAGTCTAGCTTTACTGTCCTTTAGAGATATGGAAACAAAAACATGTGTCTTTATTTTAGTCATAAATTAAAGCAGTAATAGATTTGTAGTAATGTCAGAGAACGTTTTAACAATATTTGCTTTGTTTGAGAGCTGTGAAGAAATGGCTGTTCAGGGAAAACAGCATAAAACAGATTTGGAGCTCAGTACTGTGACATTATAGAATCACGAAATGTAATAGCCTACTGCCTTTCTGATATTTTACAAGTTTGAAGAAAAAATGTATTCTGCAACAACATAAGCTACATGAAATTCCCAAACCTTCTATTTCTAAACATGTATCAGAAAACGTCTAAACGTTAAATTTTAATTGAAGTTTAGTTCTGCCTGTAAAATACCAAGACCTAGCTTCTGATTTTAAGTTGTAATGTGGGAGCCTGGAAGGGCAGTAGAGAGTCAAAGCATCTGTTTTTGTATTGAACTGAAAATATCAGAGGCTGTTCATTGTGCCGTGCACATAAAAGGTAGTGGATCATTCTTTTTGCCATTTCTTAATGGTAAAAGCTTCTTAACACATGAGAGTGTTTTAAGCAGTCCTGTTCTACACAGGTTACAAAGCTCAAGTACACTTGGAAGTAGGACTGAATATACCATATTTTTTTTTCTGTATCTCCCCTGTACATCACAATATGGTTTTCTGGTATTTTCAGTTCTGCCTTCCCTTGGCAAATAGCTCTTTCTTCTGTGTTTTGCTAAACTTTTTTTCAAATCAGTTAAGAAAAGGGAAAGAACATTTTCTAGATGTTTTAAGAAAGAACTTGGTGAGAACTTGCCAGGAGTGTTAAGAGAAGACAATTACAGTCCTTTGTATATAAGTACACATGACAATCTTTATGTTGGCCTGAATTAGAGAGAAAGTAGGAGATGATATTTGAAGTTCACTGCTTTCAGTCAAGAGGTCTTTTAGCATTTTCTCTTTTAGCACATAATTGCTACTGTATGGAAAGAAAATGTAAGTGGAATGCATTAATAGGAATCAGAAACAGTTCTAGGAAGCATGTTGTCTCTACATGCATTTTACTATTCACATTTGAATTTTTTACTATATTATTATTATATTTTACTATATTATTATTAATTTTAATAATTTACTATTAGATGCTAATTTCAGCTTTAGAAAACCTCTAAACAATTTTAAGACTGAAAAAAAAGAAAAAGGATTACTGTCTGGTTGGTAATTTGAAAATCTGAAATATGTCTGATTTTCACCCAGTCCATGGGAAGAGGAAGGCATTTTTCTTTGAAAATTGAATGTTCTGTAAAGTAGGAAAAGGTGACTATAATTTAGTTTTTTCAGTCGAGGGCACCTCTGTTTATTCTTTTGTTCCTCTTTTTTTTTTTTTTAATGTGGATATAATCATGAATGTCATTATTCTTTAAATCCAGTGGCTAAGATAATACTGTTCATGCCAAACTTCCTTGGCTGCTTAGTTGTCTGAATAACACATTTTGTGGACTTCCGCAGAAAATGCAGTTACTTCAGTCTGGAAATAGATTTGGTGCCTGGGAATGAGCCAGCAACATGCTGCACGTTCACAAGCAATGCGTGCTACTTGCCAACTAAATTGTCAAAAATGGCTGATTTGAAAGGGGGTAAAAACTTGCTTAAGGTAATCACAGATACAACTGTTATCTGATACGGGCTAAGAGCTTAATGCCCTGTTTCTCAAATGAGATTTTACTGTAACGAGATAACTGTATCACACTCCTAAGTGAAAAGCTCATGAACTTGCCTGCATGGTTATTTCCAACCCCTACTCTGCTAACAAGCTCCCAAAGTTGTTGTTGCTTATAGAAGTGGAAAACGGACCTGATAAAAATGTTTAGTCTGCAGGGCTGCATTTTATTTATCATATCAGAAAAGAGCAATGTTTTGTTGCATCATGGTCAAAATAGAAGCGACCTTGCTTGTTCATGAGTGCTCAAAGCTTACAGATAAGAGGCAAAATAATAGAGTACAATAGAAAGAGTGTAGTGTAATTATTTGTGGCTTGTCAAGTGAAGCCCTCTCAGGCCCCAAGTGATTCAAATCTGGGAACTCTGCACAATTCTGTACACTAACCATAGCCAGCATCAGAGAAATCTCACCCACCTTCTCCGACAGTGCTGAAATTGCATCAGTTTGTCATGCACTGAGCATGCCAGCTTCACACAATATCATTTGCTTGCAAATGGGCCTGGCCCCAATGCCCTGAAACACATTCTTTGGTATCTGACTCTTGGCCTGTGATTTGTCATGTCTCCAGTGCTATCGGCACAAAGTAATTTTAATAGATTCTGATGGTTTGCTCGTGGAAGGTAAAGAATGCAGTACAGATTGTGTCAGGTAGCTCTCTGTGGCACGTAACATGGTTGAGCTCTCATGACGGTGATAGCCAAACAGAGAGTGTGGAGAAATGGGAACCCTAATTTCAGTAGTGCTTAACACCCCGCTTCTCAATACTCCGCTGGGGAAGAACACCTTTGCTAGTTCAGCAGAGCCAAGAATTGAGCAGCTTAAGAAAGAAACATTATTTGTGCTTAAGAGCTGTTAGTGGATGGAAAGTGAAGACAAAAAATCTATGGCTTTGTTCCTTCGTACCGGGGCAGGAGGAGGGCAGTACTTAGGTGTAAAAATTTTCAGTAATTTCTGTAGAGTGAACTATATTCGTTCCAGTTTTATTTCCTCAGTGTTTAGCAAAGTATTAATAATTCGGAGATTTAGTAGTCTCTAAACAACATCGCTGCATTTCTTAGGAGTTATGAACTTCAACACTGTTTACAAAAAAAAAAAAAAAGGGCTTGTACAGTTTGTTCTAAAATGCATCTGGTGTGAAATTGGATAAATATTGTTTAGAATATAGATTTCAGAAGAATTTATCCGTAGATCTTAATTAGCTATTTGTGACTTGCTGGATAATTAAACCTTTGTTTAGAGTAGTTTTGTTTCATTATGAAATAAACGTGTGACTTTTTTTACTCTTCTTTTGACACCACTGAGATGAGATTATTTTACCATTGACAACTCTGATCTTTGCATCATTTTTTTTTTTTTTCAGCTGACTTCCTAAATTGATTACTACTTCTGTGTTGGAGCCTGCAGCATAGCTCACCAGAATTCTGCTGACACCAATCGATTAATGTGAAGGTGTTAATGTTAGTGATTTCATCTGAGAAACATTCAAAACCATGTCAGTAATCTGTTCTAAAAAACTGCCAGATCCTTGAATCTTGTTATTTCGAACATGTTAGTTTGGGTTAACAAGAATTTCTCTGAAGAGCAGAAAAAAGAGTGTGTTACTGAGTCCTGTGGGAAGGGCAAATTTTAATCAGTTGTTGTACATTAGTATGGCATACATGCACGTGCTTTAATATTTAACAAACTGTTTTAAAAAATGTTCTTATTAATATTCATGGCATCTCTGAGGGATTTATAAAAATGCTTGAGCACAATCCGTTGGTTTTTTTGCTGCTGTTGTTTTACCTAGGGAATGCCTGACAGCAGTGTAACTCTGAGCACCCCGCTAGCAGAGTTGTGCAGGTCTGCCATTTTCCTTCCCCCTTCAGCTTTAACAGTTTTTAGCAGTTTTGTTTAGCTAAGCACAGTGTTCCAGTGAGCCTGCGTTTTTTTCCCTTTCTTTTCTAAATATATTCAGAAAAATACTATTGTGTTACACAGTTTCTTGGGGAAGTTCTGGGCTACAGCCAGAACCCACTGTTCATAATGTACACAGAAAGAAGGAAAAGTTTTTTTTCCAGTGTGAGGTATACCAACTTTTGAAAATGTTTTGCTTTTATTTCATGGAGTTTTTTTGTAGTATGATTTTTTCTTTTTTTTTTTTTTTAAATCATAGTGCTAGCTGTTTTGTTGTACGTTCATTAAAACAGCTCTTGAGAGTTCATCCAAAGTAGCTCTCTGTTCTTCTCCCTTTGGAACTATTAGAGGTTCTGATAGTAGCACGGTTGCTGAAATAGTCATGAGCTGCTCCATCTCTGTCTCTCAAGGCAGGAAAAGAAATGTCTTCAGTTTGCTGGAGGTCTTCGTGTGGGATAGCCATTTTTTCTCTTCCTAAGTAGCATTACGTTTTGAGGCAGACTTGTTACATCAGGTGTTTCTCCTTTTTTGAACACCACTCATACTATTCAGAAAAGCATTTTTGTTCTTTAGTACATCTTTAGTACTTCAGACTTAAAAATGGTTAACAGTGAGGAGTGGGACCAAGTGTATCTGTATCTAACTGTGTACATACATAGAGTGAGGCAGATACAGACCACTGGGGCAAAACTTATCAATCTTTAAGCTAAGCAAGAAACTACAAGAATTTGTTGCCACTCCTACTTCAGGGTACCTCTTCTTGTATATAATTTTCACCATAAAGTGGAAATTACCCTCTTTAAGTGCTCAGATTGCCAAGTGGCCAACCTAGGAGGAGGTTGGGGGGTTGGTGGCTTGCCTGTGAAGCACAAAGCAGCACTGGGACAGGAGTGGCAGGAGGGCTGATGCAGCTCTGGTTGCCCAACACTTGTACAGCCCTTTGCCCTCACTCGTTTAAATAAAAAGGGGTACTGGCATGTTTCTTTAAAATGGGACAGCCATGCAGGAGCCTTTCCTAGAGTTAATACCTGAAAGAACAGTTGTGTTCCACCTCATTCCTGTCTCATCTTAAGAGACATGGAGGTGAACTGTTCATGTTTGGAAGTTATGAGACTTCAAGTTTCCAAATGACAGAACGTAAAGAACAAACAGAGCGTGCTGCTTGCTACCAAGAATCTTCAGGAGTTGATCAGAGTTGTATTTTTAAGAGTAAAAGAGTACTTGAGGGGGAATTGAGACAGTGACTGTTGTTACTGCGTTGCATACATTTATCTGCAGAAGTTACCGAAGATACGATCCAATCTTGCATTTGGTTAATGCATTTGTCAGTTACCTCTTTTTGATTCTGTGGATGTGCTGTTCCTTGCCAATGCTGGCTTTGGTGCTTAAAGGTTAGTGCTGTCTGATTTGAGTGGTGTTTCTTACATGTTCCCTACTAGTGCAGACCTTGTCTCTGACCTATTGCAAGAGGCAACTGCGTCATGGCTTTTGGGAAAATCGTCTGCTTCACTCTGTATGCCTTTTGTTGAGCACTAGTATGCTTTGTTGAACCTTGGACCATGTGTTCTGCCATACTTCAGAGGTGTAGAACAAGGCAATAAAACAGCACTTTGGTGTCTGCCTTTCCAGTTCCCTTTTGCTGTTTGCAGTCAGACACATCCAGGTAGCTTAGCTTTGCTGTATTCTCAGTGTCAGCAGTTTACTTGTTCCTGATTTTTAGATGTAGCTTTTCCCCCTTAACACCAAGGAAATAATCAGATAATCTTGTGCAATTCCTTCAGGGCTAAAATTTTAAAATAGAAGACCTGGTGCAAATATTGAATGTATGATAATGCGCCTCTGGTCTAAACACTAAATAAGCCACTTGTTTTTCACTGCTATCCTTGGCACTGGCAGAGTGTTTAATGCTGACCAAAGTAGAAGTGCTCAGAATCAGTGTTATTAGCAAGAATGGTGACTAAGACAAAAGGTCTTTATTCATTGTATCTCATGCAGGCAATTTCTGTATTTCTTGGGGAAACAGTGAGATTATTTTGGGCAGAACGATAAGCTGACAAAAAGAGTCAGTGTTTACTCAGCCCTCGGTTGCAAAATTTGTAAGATGTTAGCCCCTTTTTACCTCCTGCATTAAAACAGTTCTTAGTTCCTAGCTTGTAGACACTGAAACACAATCCCATTTACAGATCTCCAGCAGATTTACAGAAGAGATTGGAAAGTGATTGATCAATCTATCAGGAAAGACAAGGGAGTAGCTAGGTAGCTTGTGTTGTGGCTGATATCTGCCGACTGTCAGCTGTTTGAAGACCTCAGTGCTGGATCACCTGTGCACTTAACTAGAACAGTATTAAATTTTTATCTTGAGAACAACTTCAGCACAGACTTATTTGGAGAGATCTGACAAGACAGAAGATTCAGTTTTGATTACTGTTACATACGCAGGTCATCAAGAGTGGTTTTTACCCCAGAATTCAGTATGTGCCAGCTGCATAGCTGTTTCTTTGGACATTCAAATCTGCAAAACAGACAGTTTACCATGAGGACGTGCTTTGAGAAGGAGTTGTGTGGAAATCCCCCAATTTGCTAAATAGGCTCTCGCATCCCTGCAGTCACAGTGTGGGTTTGCACTGCCATGTAGACATCAGGTTTTGGGAGTAGAAACAGGTAAAAGGCCATCATTTGATCAGAGCAGCTTAACGTTGTAGTAGTATGTCTGGTGCTGTAGCTGGTTGGGCAGTTGTATGTGGACAGCATAATTTCTTGAATTTTCTGACTTTGGAGTGTGTAACTTTCAAGCTCGGTGTTCTTTGGCTATATTTTTATTGCCTAATAATGGCTAAATTTATATTTTTACAGGATGTGTTGCAATGCTCTGTGCATTTCACTGAAAATAGTATCAAAGTTCAGTGTATGGTTTTGGGAAAAAAAAAGTCAAGTTACAGGCTTCTTAAATGTTTTATAGTATGTCAGTGTTGTTTTTTTTTCCTTTCTTTCATTTTCCTTTGTGTAGTGTTGTAAATATTTAAATATGGGTCCCAAAAATAAAATCTCTATAAAATGTGGAGCTTCTGTTGAAGACTCTAGGGATTTAGCATGCTAAATTAGCACTGGTTGAATGCATTCTAAAAACATCTTTTGGCTGCAATTGTTCACTTCAACAACTGTGATGAGTGGTCAGAAATGAAAAATCATGTTGAGACCAGGCTGTGACCACTGAGAAGTTCAGAGGTCTTGATTTTGCCTCCGGGTCCCAGCTAGCCCCGAGCTGCTTGGAGTGGTAATGTTCATACTGGGAGCTTACAAAAGACAAGTCTTGGGCAATGCTGGATTGATGTGGAAATTTGCAGTAACTACAGAATATTCCCCTTACTTTGCAGGAATTTTGGAATGGCGAGAGGCGGTTGGAGTTTTGTTTGTTACTTCAGCTTTCTTGGCAAAGGTTTCCTTTAGGAGTGGAAATCTGCACTGCTTTTATTTCAAGACCTGCTCCAAAAGTAATGCCTCTTATTTTATTCTCTTGGGCCACAATGTCAGAGGCAGATGGTAGTGGTATGGAAGGAGAGGCTGAGCCTTCCCACCGGTATTCCATTACATGCTGTTGCTGTGTGACAGCTGGCAGCGGAGGGGCACTCTGACAAAAGGGTGTCTGACCTGGAAGAGCCTAGGAAGCAGAAGGCTGGAACTGAATTCCCCCATACGGCAACTGGCACCCATTGACATTCATAAATGCTTCCTGAACATGTATGGAGACCAAACTGTGGTTGCAGCACATGAGAGGTGGTGCTGCATTGCAGCAGTGGTGATAGTGATCAACTCCAATGGTGCAGATTTTTATGCATGCATGCAGCATACAGGCTCTTGCTTATTGCTGGTGAAAATGCATAGATAGTGGCAGTGACTGTGTTGAAAAATGGTGTTTTGTAGCTGAGAATTTGACATGGAGATTTTGGAAAGGGTCCAGAGGAGGGCCACGAAGATGATCAGGGGGCTGGAGCACCTCCCCTATGAGGACAGGCTGAGGGAGTTGGGTTTGTTCAGCCTGGAGAAGAGAAGGTTGCGGGGTGACCGCATTGCAGCCGTTCAATACCTGAAGGGAACTTACTCCCAGGAGGGGAGTAAACTCTTCGAAAGGGCTGATAATAGCAGGACTAGGGGAAATGGTTTTAAGTTAAAAGAGGGAAGATTTAGGTTGGATGTTAGGGGGAAGTTCTTTACTGGGAGAGTGGTTGGGTCCTGGAATAGGCTGCCCAGGGAGGTTGTGGATGCCCCGTCCTTGGAGGTGTTCAAGACCAGGTTGGACAGGGCTCTGGGCAACCTGATCTAGTAAAGGTGTATGTTTGGTGGCCCTGCTAGGCAGGGGGGTTGGAACTACATGATCCTTGAGGTCCCTTCCAACCCGGGTCATTCTGTGTGATTCTGTGTGATTTGTTCTATTAGTGTTCTTGTGCTCTTTGTAACTTGTAGTTTCCATGGAAATAAGGACGACATTACTTCCAGAGCCACCTATACAGGTTCTTAGCATTAATCCTAGCTGAAATGAAGTCAAAGGCTGAGGTTTGTCTCATCTTTTGTACACTTCATGTTGTAATTTTGTGCATATTATTAAAAAACCTGACGTTCAAAGAAATGCTCTGAGAATTCACACTTGGTTCAAGCTTTACAGTTTTAAGATTGCTTTTGAGCTAAGCTGAGTGCTGAGTTATACTTGATATAAACAGCCTATTTTTCTTTATTAATCTGTGAGCATACTCATACTACTGTTAAGATCTTGAACTGTTTCTCCTACAACTTTAATTGTTAAATGAATAAAGAGTGTATTAGGTGATGTGTGTATTGCGGAGTCCGTTATTGGTCACCTGGGTTATTAGTTCCTCCTAGGCATTTTTGAGATTTTTTGGAGGGGGAAGTTTAAACTCTTGTTTATAAAACTTCTCAGCCATAGATGCAGGTATATGCTAAGTGTTCTTTACAAGTCCTTTTCTTGATTATTTCCTCAATTATATTAAAAAGAAGAATTGAATTTTGAAAATTCCATCGAATACACTGGTGGATTTTTGCTTCTAAATTATTAGCCTTGCTCATTCCATGACTTGAACAAGGTAATCATACTCTTAGCTGAGGTATGTCCGTATAAACACACGCGAATTTGTTTCTGCAAGGGGTGGTTTTCCGTCGGGTTTGTCTTTGCTCAGGTGCCTTGCTGACCGGTAGGGGTCACTCTGTGCATTGAATTTAAGAAGTATGTAAAGTCACTTTAATTACATTATTTTTAATTGCACATACTAGCATATTTGAAACCATAAATCCTAGAAAAGAATTGTGCTTATTTTTTGTTACATTATCCTATTGTGTTTGAGTTGGGAGTGTCTGCACCAAGCTTAAACAGTACTTAACATTTTAAAGGAAAACTACAGAGCATTCAGCAGTTGAATACTGGAACTCTAACCTAATGCAGTCTCAGTTGACTTTGTAAGAGTCAAACTTCACAGCTTGAAGGAACGATGAGTGGTTAGGAAGTGGCTCTGGGCGTATCTGCTATGTTTCTGTGCCCTAAAATGCTGAAAAGAAGTGGAAAGTCTGATGAAACAGATCTGCAGACTATATGAATGCTTCAGTAATATTTTCTTCCACTTCCCTCGAAATGAGAACTTTAAGGCCACTTTTAACAACTCTAGTGTACAGATATCAAGCATGTGTTGCTTTTTGCTGAAGTATGTATTTATTAAGGTAAATAGGTGGTTGAGAGTATCCTGCCTGAGTCTGTTGGTTAATCATGCAGCATCAGTGTGGTCAATTCAAGTCACTGTGTAAAATCCATTTCCAGTTTCTCCGTATTGGCTGCATTAAGGAAAATCTCTTTTTTTCCTATAAAATCTATAGCTAAGGATTTGAAATATTTTCAGAATAAGATAGAATGAAAGGACATAAGCATCTTCATATATTCTTAAATATAATGTATCAAATTTTGAATGAAGTGGGAAGACTTTGTTGCTTGTACTGCTTTAATTACTGGAATTTCTTAGTGAGGGATACATTGCACATAATTAAATGGAACCGACTGCTCTGTTAATTTTCATATCCTTTACCTGACTTCCTCTTCTAAACACAGAGCACAGTTTTCTGCACCTCCATTGTTCGGTGCTGCAGTCATGTTTATTGAAGCTCACATACATATACTGAAGAGCCTTAACTCAAACTATGTTTTAGCAACTAAGCATCTTCCACTGAAGTGGCCTCTGGAAAAATCACTGTTTTCCAGCAAAATCACTCTCTTCTGATGCCCTGTCTCGAGTCTGCAAGTTCAGTTTCGGGTCTGGGCAAGTCACAGTGCTGCAGAAGAGCCTGAAGAGCCATCTGGAGTTTAATTTCTGATTACCACTGATTAATTTCTGTAACTCTGGTATAATAGCAGATTGGAGCAGAAAGAGGTAGCAAGCTATTAGGTAGTAGTGTTGCATGCCTTTCTGTACCTGCTGAGATTTGCTTAATTTGATTGATGAGTACTATCTAAAAACTTGTGCTGATCACTTCTACACACATTCCACTCTGACAAAAGAATGGAAAATCTGCACAGGCATGATCTCTTTCCATTATTTGGTTGAGATTTTTATTCTATTGGTAGTTTGGGCATTACAATGAAGAATATTTCTGCTTTTTTTCCTTAGCTGTCTTCTCTTTACTAGGCATTGTATAGCTTTGAGAAGGGGGATGAACAGTTGGCAGAAGAGAACACCATTGTTTACACTGTATTTTTGTTTTGCTAAATTGATATTTGGATTGATTAGGTATTCTAAAAAGTGATAACTTACAGGCACAGAAATGTCTTCAGTAACTGATAAATACCTGATTGGAATCGAATTAAAAATGTAATCATTCTGACGAGGGATAACATTTTGTTACAACTGTTAGTTGAACTAATAAAATTACTTCTGTGAAAGAATTCCTTAGTGTAGCATGAGATTACTTGCTTTTTCCTTTTCGTGATATTTGTTCTCTGCATCTCCAGTGAAATCATTATGGCTTGTAAGAATAGCAGCTTTCCCTCTGCCTCTAAGTCTGCTGGTTGATCTGGTCACTTAAGCCTAACATTTTTATGCTTTTATTTCTTCAGATCATTGAGACAGGCCTCCTGTGAGATTACCTAAATTTGTCAAAAATTAAGAAAACTGAATATGTGAATATTTCTGCCTCTCCAGTAGATTAATATGTGGCAAAATTCTGCTGTGCTTCATCTTTATGTTACATTGGTGACATGCTAGGAATTGAGATTATTAGTTTCAGTTAGGTAATTCTAGTAGTTACATTTGTACGTGCTGATCAACATGACCTACATGTGATTTATTCTGGTGGTTGATGATAATTGAGTAGTGATAATTGGAAGAGTATTGTATATTCTTTTAAAAGGAAATGTTTGGTTAGAACAAATGGCTGTTTTATTGCTTGGTGATTGATTGTATTATTTCCTGTAACTGCAGTTCTTTCTTCCAAAAAACAACCCATTCCAAGGTTTTTTTGAATAAGACTTTCCACGAATTCAAAGTTTTGATGCGAAATAGCTGGGTAACAAAATGTCAGCATCCTGAATGACATTTTCAGACCGCAGTGTGATGGACCAGATACTTGGCAGTGGGAAATTAATTTTGCATCTTCATCCATGGAGGAAACCTGTACCCACCTCTCTCTGAGCTATATCCAGAGTATACATTTTTAACTGCATTGACAGGAGCACCAAATTCGTGTGTTCAGATAAAGAGAGCAGGCTCCAGGATCCTGCAAGTATAAGATATTTTATCACTTTATTGAGCACAACAATGTTGTGGTGGATTTAAAATGAGTGTGTTATTCTTTATTTACTGATTTTCTCTACACATAAACTATGGTTATATTTAGGTGTTCTTCTTCAGTCATAGATGTAGTGATTGTATCTTTTTTAAAGTGATTTGATTTTCAAATGGATACGTATACTCATCTATCTTAACCTTAAAGAACAAACAAACAAAAATACCATAAAGAGTTCCATGCCCAGACTATTGGTAATATAACCGAGCGTTGATGATATTGAAGCTGCCTAGACAGGGGGGAACAGGTTCCTGCTTGTGCACTGAATTTTGTGCAAAAAAAAAAAAAAAAAAAGTAATTTTACAAAGGAGCAGAGTAAGAAGGTTGAAAGTGAATTTGGGAACAAAAGTAAGATGGAACTGCACTGCAGAAGTCCTTGTAGACTCTCATGAGTTGTGTGCTTTCAGTGCAAAGATGGCACCCTTCTCAGAGCCTTTTCCTAACTGGCATGTTGTGTAATTATGTGATACGGGATGTCGTGTCTTAGGCTTTGGGATTCAAGACAACAGAGGGAACTGTAAATTACTTTGTGTAAGTAACGTGTAAGTGCTTGAGACCACATGCACATGTTTTTCAGGATTCCTTTTTAAAATGTTAGGTTCTTGGTTTATTATCAGCCTTTTTAAGACAACAGCCTATGGCACTAAAATCTATATTTTTTCCACTAACAAAGAAAGGTACCTCTGATGCATAATGAATGCAAGTACTTCTTTTTCTTTTGACTTTGACTTTAACTCCATTGAGTTAAACAAGGAAAACAAAAGTCATTGCTTCAGCTTAGTGTGCCTGTCTGGAAAGAAGTGATGATACTGCTACAGGCATGCTTTGAGCAATGGCTTGGGCATTTACCCAGCTCATATATCCCTGTCATAAAGAGTCAGTTTCTCTTCTTTTGAAGCCAGATGTAGTGATGTGGGCTTTCTGTGAGTCATTCACAGGGAAGGAAAAGTATTCTGTCTCCTCTAAAACAGAAACATACCCGTGATGGATGTTTTCCTGTAATGAAATAAAGGAATATTAAAGTAATGTCCTAAATTTGAGCAAATAATTTGGATTGTTGCATGATGGAGCTAGGAGCTGGCAATTGCCTTAGAAAAATAAAAGCTGAATCTAAAAAAGATTAAGTTGTAGCTATCACATTTGGAAGTTAACATACATTATCTGAAGACTGGAATTGTAAAGTGTGTTTATTGTAGTTCTCTTTTAAATTCTGCTTGTCCTCATGGATCCATATGTTAACAGCCTGTCATACAGTCTGTGTTTCAAGGCCTCTTAGCTCCTACTCTGTTACAGTAGAAGTACGTGGCTTCTTGCTTTTCCTGAGAAAACTTGCTTCAAGGTACATCCTGAAAAAATTGGGAATAAATACAAAGTAGTATATCTTTGATTTTCCAGGCGGTTCAAAATAAGTTCACTGACTAAGCAGGAATGTTTCTTGTGCTTTGGATGGATACTTTGCACTGGAATTAAAAGTCAGATTTGTGTTTAGATGTTGTGTTCATTTAAAAGTAAGTTCACTTTGGTAAGAGTGTTTGGGTTTGTGTTTTTTTCATAATTGGTTATGAATTGCTGCCATCATCAGTATAAGAACAAGGCTTTGTGCCCACATATTTATGCGTATCAGACAACTGAGATGAAGAGAATTTCCTGTTTTCTGTATAAGCACAACATACAAGAGCCAGACTTGGAAAGGACAAAATGTAATTTGTCTGTGACTTTTTGTCTAAAGATATTCTTCCTGATACTGTAAAGTTCTTAAGAATAAAACTTTATGCAGTAATGTTTTGGCAGAAATGTAAAAAACTTCTTCGTCTTTGTTTTCTTTGTTTATTTTTACAATGACTTTTTAAAAAGCTTTTTAAATATACATAAAATTATTCTTGAATATACATAAAACATCCATACTATCAGTCATCTCTAACTTCATGAAGATTACAGAGGATTTGCTGTTCAGAAATTTAGCATCACAAACGTTGACTACATAATTGTTTTTTTTATCATTCATTTCCCCTTAGATCTGTGCATATTAAATATGTATGGTTTTGTGTATATGCAAATAAATGCTGACACTGACCATAATATCTGAGATGATTGAGTTATTGCTAGACATATGCTGAGCTAGATGTGTGAAAATACTGAAGATGTTTTTGAAAGCCATTTGATAGTAGTCCATACTTCGTTTCATTTTTGAGTCATTATTACTATCAGCTTGTAGTCTGAAATTGTGCAATAAGGCAGTAAGCACCCATTGAAATTCTTCCTGAGTTTCCGTGAGGTTAGTTCACCTTCTGAGAGGAAAAAAAAACCAAAAGGGAAAAAGATGTTTTGCCAGGGTTAATGAAATAAAAACAGCCTTGCATTTGCTGCTCTGAAGAGCTGTAGTGCTACCATTTTTTGTGTCTTTATCTTTCCCCCTGGCTGCCTTGGAGACAAACTTGGGAAGTTTCATTAGAGTGGGAAAAGTAGTTGCTCTCTACCTAAAAGTTGATACCAACTTAGCAAGATGGCCTCTGAAAATATCAGTTTACCCCAAGATGTTCTTCTCAAAGCAAAATTATTCTAGATTCTTTGCAGTATGTATGTTGCAAGAGCACTAAGAAGAGAACATGTTTACCATTAATCTTTTTTGTCCGAGGGAAGTTTGAGTGATTCAGTGAAACAGAAAACAGCAAGACTCTTGCCATCTTTTTCCTTTGTTGTTTACATGTGGTGATTAGGATTGACCAAGTTGTTTCTGCTGAGGAAAATCACGAGATGTACCGTTTGTATAAGTTATTCAGTTCTGTTTCTTTGATACTCTTAAAGCATGTATTTCTTCAGTTTCGTGGGACGTTGATTTAGTCAGCCTTTGGTCTCATGCTGCTTGTTCGAAGTCAAGGGAAAGGAAATGCCTCTGAGAGCTGAGTCTTTCATTTCTTTCCTCTTGAAACAGAAGTAATTTTATGAGTGTGTGAGGTGGCCGATAGCTTTGCTGAAGACTGTTTTCAATTATAAGTAAGTAGTTAAGTGTATGGATTACTTAGGCTGAGCAACAGTTATCAATCGTGAAGAATGACTTTTGGACATCTTTTTCTCCCTTAGATTTTTCTTGTTTGAAACAAAGACTTGCTTCTGTGCACTCTAAAATATGAAATGAAGAGCAAGTTTTTCTGAGTTCTTTTCATTTATCAGCCTGAACCTAGAATGTTGTGATTTAAAGTTCTTCAGTTATTATGCTGGCATTTTTTCAATCGTTGCAGTTTACTTTGTCCTGACTGCTTCGAGTCTTTCATCTATACAGCTAATATGAACATAGATGCTGCGATGACTGTATGGTTACATCCTTACAGATTACTCGAAATAATAGATTACTCAAAATGTGCAAAATAAGTTTATGGTGATAGGGAGATTCTATTCAAGGTGACAAAAAGAAGGGAATAAAACTAAGAAAATGGATATTTTATCTGTGGGGCACTGTAGGACAGTGTGTTTGGAGAGCTGCTGTCCAAGAACTCTTCTGCATTTAAATCAATATAGTTTGAAAGACTCTCATGCAAGTTGATATAATAACCTCTGAAATACTAATGATCAGTTATCCCTTCCATTGGGAAACTGTACCAGTCCCAAGCACAAAAATGGTCATTTAAAATGTCTTTACTAAGCAGCACAGTATTCCGCAGAAGTAAATCTTGAGCAGATCTGGCTCCCTAAATGGTAATTCCATCTTTTTTTTAAAAGGTCAGCTCAATTAAATTTTGGCAAGATTGAGTCTTCAGTGTCTCTTAGTGTATTCATCGGGACATATTGGCTGGTAGCTTGCAACTGTTCATGAGCAAATCGGGTTAATAATACATTGGTACCAGTACAAATAGATTGTCCTCATCACTGCATAGACAAAACACTCATGAGAACTGTGCGATTCTTTAAGCACTAGTGGCATGATATAATGAAGTTGTATTCCATTAAGCAGTTGTATACAAGGGAGCAAAATGTCATCACCTGAGTGTGGCTGCATTTCTGTGATACAACCTCATCTGTTCCGTCAACTAGTTTTGCTGTGATCAATAAGCAGTTTTCTGTGGCCTTTCACTACTGTCAGATGTCATTGAATGATGTAAATACACGTCAGAAACTAGGAACTTGACAGCTCACCTAGACTAAAGAGAGAAGTGCAGGAGGGGGTGTGCTGCTGGGATAGACAGAAATGACAGCTGGATGACTGCTGTGTATAAATGATTTGGTATTGCTTCAGACAAGATTTTTCATTTTCCTTAAGCGTGCAGCAAGATGATTACACACGAGTCAAATAATTCAAAAATACTGAAGAGAAAAAAGCCTTCTTGTGTTACAGGGCACAGGACAAAGTATTTTAAGTGGCCTGCTCACAAGCGACCTCTCCTTTTATTCTTGTGTCTTGATACTAAGTCTTGGGTCCTACCTGCTCTTAAAATAAGGGAAGATTAAACAAGTACCGAAAATATTCTCCTCAGAAATATACGGTGGGGAAAGTCATGTTAGCATACTCTTTCATCAGATAATTGACTTTTGTCTGCGACTTCAGGTTTCTGTTAGAGAAGCAAGGATCAAAGCTTTGTGAGTGTTGTGCTGTGTTGTCAGTTCTTTGTTTTGGTTTAGTTTAACTGTGAAGTAGTTCTGAAATGGCTTTCAGAACTGACAATGGAGGATTAAAGCAAACAGATATATTCCACTGTGATGAATTTTAGATGAAGCGTGCAGTTTTATTCTTATTTGAAATCTTTTATTATGCTTCGTGATTCCATCAGCTGTTATAAGTGTTAATAAAAAGAGGTTAGTGGTATTCAGTTTTGCATTTATATTATTTAGGAATGGACTTTTGTTCCAGTTTTAACATAAGAAACGTATAGCTCACATTCCAAGCAGAATTTTCTGGGAAATGAGGAAGATTCTGTAATCGGTGTTTGGAGATAAATTGACATTTAAGGTGTTGAAGAAAGAGCATAGTATTTGGCTTTTTGTCTTAAAGATTGATGTACTCCTTAAGAAACATAGACCATAATTGCTATCTCGTAGGAAGGAAAATGTGGAAGTTGTGATTTTGAAGAGAAAGCAAATAGTAAAATGAAATCTGCTTAAAGCAAACAAACAACAACAACAAAAAAACTTGGCTTTAGTAATAAGAAATAGCATGAGATCTGTGCTTTAACCTATTTATAATAGCAATCACTGTTACTTGGTAGCCTTCCATTCTTGCTATCCTGACCAGTGGCAAAACTGCTGAGAAGATGAGGGTTGAGGTTTCACAGCCTAAATAAGATTAGCGTGTTTTAAATGTTTTTCCCCTCTCAATGGAACACAATTTGTATGAAAGAAAGCTTCAGAATTCAGCTTGATGCTTCAGCTGTGAGCAGCTTTAAGAATTTTTCATGCAGGCTCTGCTGCTGAGCAGGAGATTTTGTCTTCATCAAGGTTGCCTGTGGTACTGCCATGTTCATACTATGTCTCCTATCATCTCAGAGTCAGAATTCTGACTTCTGTTGTATTTGTTTTAGACTCCCAGGAGCATTTCTACTCTACATCTCCATGGGTTTTCTTACAGGAGTTTCCAGCAGTAGCTCTCCTCAGCTGAAAGGCTTAGGCCAGGTTTTCTGAGAGAGGCATGAAAGAAGGAAAAACATTGTAAATTTACTGCGTTCCTGTTTTCTCAGGTGTTGGGTCTTGTGTCTACCTATTATTTATATTGTTAACTATCTGGAGTGAGTTATCTTTGTTTTATATAGGAGGAATAGGCTAGTTGCTCATCTGCCCATATACATTTGTAACAAGTGCAGGGAAACACAAAGCAGATGATGCTGAACCAGTAATTGCTGTTCTGCCAGCATACTTAAATTCATTTACTGGATATGATGAACTTGCAACTTTTGCGATAAAAGGAAGGCTGCTGTGAATGCTCTGTGTAGGTTGATTCTTATTTTGAATCAGAAAGTGGTTTTGAATTAATTTCTAATTTGACTCATCAACTCACAGGCAACGTTGTTCCTTTTGCAAGTGAGAAATGTTTTGGTTGCAAAAAGAGTGGTGTCAAGGTATAGCTGTTAAGTGAGACTTTTGAGTCACTTAATGGGGAGAAGTGGTGATGACTGACTTGTAGGGTGGGAGGAAGTTATTAGACAGAAGAAAGCTATTGGAACTGCGGACTTGTATGTCTGGACTCAGAATACCTTGAGAATGGCTACTGAAGATCTTAGAAGTCAGCATGAGAGCTCTTCTACAACATAGTGCTTTCCTGTGTTTTAAGATACTTTCAGTTTTATATGAGTCCACTCTGTATTAATTTCTTATGTTTTACAAAATCACTTTTACTTTACTGTAACTATTTGACTGCAAATACTGGTAAGATTAGATATTTCGTAGTCCAGTATGAACCCTCTGAGTATTATAACCTTCAGAATACCTTGAAAATTGTCATATCAAGAGTGTAAAATTCCAATTTTCCACTGCTTACAGTCTTGCACTTAATATGATACTGTGTTTTTAAAACTTTCTAGAGCTATTCCTGCAATAGTTCTGAAATCTCTTGCAATTCTAAATGTACTGCACAGTGATAGTAAGATTTGGGATAAGAGAATTGTGTAGTTGACCAAACTTGTTGAGATCATAGCAGTTTTCCATATCCTTCTGTTTTTTTCTTCTATATTGCATCCAGTAAGATAAATATATAGTTGGATTTTTGTATTTACAGATTTTGCAGTGTTTCTGTCACTTCAAGTTCTTGTTCCTTATTAAGACTTCAGAGATACAAACCAGTAGCTCAGTAATTGCTTTCTTGAATCTGCCTTTAATAATTACATTTAGTAAAGCTGTATCGAAAATTAGAAAGGCAGACTAATGGAAAACTAGATTTTTCACTGAATTAGAAAGCAAGACAATCCATATATTGACAACATTTCAAGTTGAAACAGATCAGGAAAACTGTTTTGGACTGTCTGTGCAAAGAGGCAAACAGAGGCCTGATGCGCAGTGTCATCTGCATTTTATACAGCCAGAGAAACTATAAGAGATTTCATGTAAATAGGTGTCTTGAATGGGGACAGTACAAATCCGATTTGGAAGCAAGTCACTAGAGGTTTTTTTTTAGTCAGAGATGTTCTTTTTTCTTAACACTAACAAGAGGTCCAAGAAAGTACAACATTGCGCTGATTAAAATACCTTGAAATAAAAGGCCAGGGAGAGAGGAAACATATTTTAAGTTGTTATTGTAGATTGGACCATAATCTGGAGAAGAATGTTGAGTTTGTTATAACAGCACTGTGAGCCAGTCTGTATGAAGAGAGTAGAAGAGAAAAGGTATTTGGTCATTGTTTAGTCACAACTGAGACTTCTCACCAAAAATTTAAGGCATTTGGATTCCCATTTTAAGAACAAGCAAAAACATTAGAACTATTTTCAGACTTCTATTCCTGATATGCTGAATGTTTTAAATGCTTTAAAGCAAGCAAGCACTTGATTTACTTACAAGCACAGTGTCAAACAGGTGATTGCAGCCATAGTGATATGTAAGGTTAGAGTAAATGGATTCAAATCAGGTTGGTCGCCAGTTGCTAGTGGGGTTCCCCAGGAGAACCCCATTTTGGAGTCAATTCTCTGTAAGGTTTTCGCTAATGGTGTGGATGCAGGACACCAGTGCCCACTAAGTTGGTGGACAGTGCTGAATTGGAAGAGCTGTTTGACTCCTTCAAGGGCAGAGTGGCCTTGCAGAGAGATCTAGAGAAACTGGAGAGCTGGACAGTCTGAAACCATATGAAGCTGAATGAGAGAATGTGCTGGATTCTGCACCTGGGACAGGGCAACCCTTGGCTCTGTGAACAGACCCAGGGATGAGAAACTGCAGAGCAGCCCCAGCAGAAGGGATGCAGGATTCCAGCGCAGGGTGTGGGTCTGAGTGCTGCTGTGTGGGGCTGGGGGTGGCACTCAGGGGTCCTTGTGGGTCCCTTCCACTTCAGGATATTCTGTGATTATATGAACAATGAAGAAAGTATCACTAGACAGCCACAAATCTGAGAACTGTGTCCATTTATAGAGCCTGTTAAAAGTAGTATGCTAATATTCTCACTTGGAATGGAAATAATGAATGTATGAGAAAGCAGTGCCAGTTAACAGAAGTGCTGAGCAGAACAAAAGGGAGACGTGCCTTCACTTTACTTCTAGGTGTCTTCATTTGCTGATTGAGCAGACCAGTATTACTTGTAATTTGGGGAGGATTCTGTAGATTGGGAATAAATTACTACTAGAACAGTATTTTTTTTTACCTGATCTTTTCAGTATCTGGTGGCAAAGATGAAAGACTCTTAGAAAAAATATTTTGAAATTAATGGAAATGCTTACTGTCTCTGTGGTTTAACACTAAGCACTACCCAGCCTCTTGCTGGCTAAGAGTGTGAGGACCCTTGGCTTCAGTTGCCATTTGCTAGGTAAAGCAAAACCTGCGTGTGTGAACAGAGCAAAGCAAGGAATTAATTCACTACTTCCTGTCGTCCACTTCCAGGAAAGCTCATCACATGTAACAGTGCGTTGGGAAGACGAATGCCATCACTTTGAATGTCCCTCTTCTTTACCCCTTTGCCCCTTTACTTTACTCTTTACCTACTTTACTCAGCATGACCCTGTATGGTTTGAGCTATTATTTGTTTGGCCAGATTTTATAGAAAGTGTCCTGTGCAAAGGAAAGGTCTGCAAATAAGATAACAGATAATATTACACTATGTATTTCTATTTCTGATTGCTAGAATTTATAAGCTATATATTTTGGGGTATGATGGGTTGACTTGTCTTATGTGCAAAGCCTTATTTGAAACCCAGTGTACTGGATAGCAGTCACTGTAAACTGCAGTAATTCATCTTTTCTTCTTTCAAGTCCATTAGAAATGCTGTCAGTTTTTCTTGTAAATGTTCAGTTTTAGTAAGACATTACAAATATACATGAAGTTAATGATCAAGATCTTACAAAGCTAGTGTAAAAGACTAAGAAAGTGTCCCCCTTCTACATATTCTGGCAGTTTTTGGTTTGTTTTTTTTTCTACAGGTCTTAATGAATTTTCCTCCATTTTCTATGAGCTTAAATAATAAAGGACTTTTTTTCTACTAAAAAATCCTCATCTGGATTCCCCATATTCTTCATGCAGTTCAATGATACAGAAGTTTTGGGAAAAAATAACTTTTTAATGTATTTCAAGAATGCCTTGCTTATTGATTTGCCAGTTGTTATTGTAGGCATATCCCAAAAACACTGTCCAGAACAACATATTGTATTGGTCCATGACTGTGCATATAGCATCTTCTCGAGACTTTTTTTTCTCATGAGGCAGAGGAACAAAGGTATTTTTCATGGAGAGTCTCCTTCCTCAGGTAGAAAAAAACAGTATGTTTTGTGGAATATCTCTTCTGTTTCTCTTTAATATACTGTAGAAGGAGGAGTTGAAAGTATGAGTAGAACAACAGTGGTCCCTGCTGCAATTCGAATTCTGATGTCAAACGAGATGCCTACACTGATGGTATGTGTAGAAGATGGCTTTAGGCCGTATGTGGGCTTGTGTGTTTTCCCTCCATATTTTACAACCCTAATAAAGAGCCTTCAGCAATGATGAAATGGCAAAATCGGGAAGAGGCAAGGAAGTTCAAGCATCACAGATGCTCGTGTTTGAAACAGGGACCAGTGGAGCCATGTGTGTCATGGCATAATGTGTCTAAGTAAGTATATTGGCTGTCTCTGGTCTAGGCCAGCAGGCTCTCTGAGGGCTTAGGCTTTTAACCTTAGGCCTCTGAATCATGCCCAAGTGAGATGCTTTAAGTAGGTTTTCCTGGGGAAAACCATAAATTAAATCCTTTAGCACTGCAATAGCAAAATTCCCAGAGTCTGTAGATTTACAGTTTGCATTAATCTTGAGGCCATACTTACTGTACACATCATTTTTTTGTGCTATTTCTTTCACTCTCTCATTCTTACATGAGAAGAAGCCGTAAAGGTATGTGCTTTGCTCACCGATTCCCACAGCACTGGAAGTCATGCAAGCAAAGCAGACATGCAGAGGGGAAAAGTAGTGTGAACTGACTGCTGAAAATGAGTCTGCAAAGCTGGATTGCTGTGTGTGGAAAGCTTAACAGGCACCGCTGATGTTTGAGTGTTAAATCTGTAACCATCATTTCTTAAGGGTTTCCCTTTTCTACTGTTTATTTCTGAGAAAGCAAATGGAGGTGAAAGGAAGGGAGTGGAGCATTTGGAGAGGTACTGCCCAGCTGTATGGGTGGTGGATGTCCCTTGTGTAGACTCCTAGACTAATGGCCACCTGAATTTTTAAATGTTAAAATGTCTGTCTTTTTTTTTTTCTTTTTTTTTCCTGCTATCACAATGGCTCCAGGTTTTGGGTGAACCATGGAAAATTGTTCTGTAGGCCTGAAATTTGCAGTAACTTTGTGGAGATTCCTTCAAATTTCAGTAGATTTTATCACAAAATCACAGAAACACCAAGATTGGAAAAGACCTACAAGATCATTCACTCCAACCGTCCACCTATCACCAATAGTTCTCACTAAATCATATACCTCAACACGAAATCCAAAGCACCAGCAGTGAAGCACTGACAGTGGTGATGTCATTGGAAAACCTGTTAGGCAAATAATCTGTGTTCTGTTACAAGTTCCTTTTTTTTTTTTTTTTTTTCTTTCAGAAAGGCATAGATTGGCCAAACTTGCCTCCCAGTTGTATTCCTGGCCTTATCCACATCTTGGGGAATTTACTGTAAAATGGCTTGGTTTTTTTTCCTTTGTAACAGAGGTGATGGTTGTTGTTTCTTTTTTTCTTTTTTCACAAATAAAGTAAAGTACATTTTTCTTTATGGATATACTTGGACTGTCTCAGTTGAAACTTTCTAAAAATATTTTCTATCTGAATCACGTAACCTGGTACGGAAATTTCTAAGCCCAAAAATTAAAGGTTGGCAAAACTGTAAGGAACTGAGTACAGCCTTGTAATGGAAAATATTAGATTGTTCTAACTACTTGTGTCACTGCCAGTAATTTCTGTAATATATTTTACTAAATCAACTCCGTTTCATATCTTCTTGGTATGTTACTGAGCTGCTCACTAAAAATAGCACCAGTGTGTGTGAACTGCTGCACGAAGCAGAAGAATAAGGAATCCACTGATGCAAGGTGAATGCCCCTTTTTATCCCTCCGTGTTTCTTACTTGTGAAAAGCACGGGTGCAAGAATAGGTTAGCGAGGAGTGAGAGTGATGAGCAGCTGCTACTTAAAGCAGCTGGAGGTAGCACCTCATACACACACAAGGCGAGGTAAGTTGCTGTAAATAGAGTTGATGTTTCTTGTAAATATGTAGAGAAATCAACTTTCGCTGCAATTGAAAATTTAAACTAAGAAAAGTTTACATTCCTTCTGCAGGGAGGTACTGGAGACTCACAGTAATGGGGCTTTTGTAACAAAAAATATTTGAAGGAGTTATTTATGGCAGAGTTTTGTGTGAAC
>JAPSGF010000078.1:774236-881343 GCA_035772895.1 Perdix hodgsoniae
CCCCTTCCCCTTCCCCTTCCCCTTCCCCTTCCCCTTCCCCTTCCCCTCCCTTCCCTTCTCATAAGTAGTGGGATCCAGAAAAATACAGAGATTCAGTGGGTTTTACATAAGGGTGTCAAGTTGTCATTAAGCTCATGATAAGTTAAAAAGAATATTTGAAGCCTCAGAATGAGGGAATGAATGATATCTGTATCACCTATTTGTGTAGTGACATCTTACTGTAATCCTTTTTTCTTATTTTTTCCCTTGATAGTACTTCTGAATTTGTGAAATAGGATTTAGGGGCTGTGCTTATCTGAGTGACTTGGTATCGGCAAGTGGTGTGCAAACACAGCTTGTTTGGAACAGTGAAACAAATGTGTTTCAGACCCAAGAATCAGGAGCTTGCAAGGTGTCTAACATTTCATAGACAAGTTAGCATTTGGGTATTTTTTTTTGCAATGCTGCATTTAGAAATCCTCTACCTTTTATTAGTGAAGTATCCAAGCCAAGCTGACTCTTCTGTAGTCTGTGCATGGTCATGATTTAGAATCATAGATCTTTTGAGTTGGAATGGAACCTCTAAAGGTCATCTAACCCAACTCCTGCAATGAACAGGGACATTTTTACTCCATGACTATTTCACAGTCAACGACAGCAGCCAGCCCAGGCAACAATGCCTGCAGAATGTTCTGTATTTGAGAAAAAGGCAGTTTCAGATTTTTAGATCTCTGAATTAGACATTTTGACTCTGGTGCTTCTAGATAGCATTTGAAGAGTCTGATGTGTTGAATTACCTTTGGTTCAGATTAAACATTTAGCGCAATTCTCAGTAATCTGTTGCATGTCACTTTGCCTGCAGTGTGCAGTTCTTGCACATTTCCAGTATCATACTCAAATGGTAACGTGTTTCAAACCTTTCTGAAATTTGTTGTATCAGCCAAATAAAGTATTATGTGTACATGTACAGGCATGTAATGACTCACCGTTCACTTTACTATCTTCCAAATGATGGAGAGGCCATTTATAAATTAACATAATCCTCACTGAATCAATTTTCATTGTCTTTGGAATTATAAATATTTAATTGTACAACCAGCGCTCTCTGATAGGTTATTCAATCTTGTAGTACAGTATTGCTGAGAGGATGCTTCAGTTTTATGTATTGAGCTGAATATTTGTATTAGTGTATTTGCTGCCTTTGAATCTACTTAATACATTGATGTAATTGTATTGAATGTAGTTCTGTAAGTATTTCAGATGTTGCATTATCTCGGGGATGTGCATTGAGTTGAATTCTCTGCTGCCTGAAGTCTTCCCCTACTGCCAGTACAGTCTGTCTGAAATGTCTGTGCTTCAGCTGCTTGCTGTATTTACACTGTACAACTAGGAATGAAAATTTGGAGATGTTTTTCTCTCATCCTCTTTTTCTCCCATTGTGCTCGAGTCAAGATTTGTGACTACACTGAGTCCAAAGGGATGTGCCTGCATCCCTCTGAATCCCTGCACCAGGGGAGATTCGGGTTGCACATTAGGAAATACTTCTTCTCCCAGACAGTGGTTGGAATGGGCTGCCCAGGGTGGTGGTGGAGTCACTGTCCTTGGAAGTGATCAACGAATGTGTAGCTGTGCTGAGGGACATGGGTTAATGGAAAATATTGATGACAGGTGGACGGTTGGACTGGATGATCTTACAGGTCTTTTCCAACATTGATGAATCTGCAATTCTCTGGTTCTCTGAACTTCACACTCATTCTGCTCTCTTCTGTTGGATGTCTCCATATCATCAGTTGCTGTTCCTGCAGATGTACCTGGATAGAGCTAGGCTGATCCTGGCAGCACTAGGTTTTATTCAGACTTTGCCAGGAGTTTTGCAGCTTGTGCAGCCATAACTACTGCTACTGTTTTGTTGCCAGCAGTGCATGAATTAATTCTGGCTTACAGTTATCTACATTCATTGTGGCCACTGGGCTAACTACACCACAGATGTTCTGGGCCCAGTATTTTATTGTTTGTTT
This sequence comes from Perdix hodgsoniae, assembly GCA_035772895.1. NCBI lineage: Eukaryota > Metazoa > Chordata > Aves > Galliformes > Phasianidae > Perdix > Perdix hodgsoniae. The sequence goes on from JAPSGF010000078.1 coordinate 776,234, forward strand.
GGCACTGTTAGTGATGGCTGCTCTTGTGGTTTCTCAAGTAGTTGCACAGGGTTTTTCATTTCCATTCTTTCTGCCTTCCTTACAAATGAAAAACCGTCAAGTTTAGTGCATCAAAAATCAACTCCTGATAACCTCTTTCAAGTCTTTTCTCTGTAGCAGCAGGCTCAGTCCAGTAAAATATGAAGCTGCTTTGCAGCTTGTTGAGTTTGCCTTCATTCCATTTTTGAATTGCTGTTCAAAAGAAATTAACTTCGCAGATAAACCTTTGGTGAGCAAGATTGCATTCTTAAATAAATGGCTGTAATGACTCTTCAGAAACAAACGCTGATGTTTGAAATAAAGCTGCCAATTTTGTGTAAGAACAATACAGATAGCACACAATAGCTTAGGTAATTGTGGCTCTGTTTTGAAGGGCAGAACAAACAGTGTTTCTTTGCCTTGCACTAAGGTGAATTTTGGTACTTTGTGCCTTGTGTGTGCTGGCTAAATCCTGATGTGTTTAGTGTTCCTATTAACTTGTCAGCACGGGGAAAAAGCTAAATTTGTGTATCATGGTAAACATATATATGAGACAATCCAAAGCCAGCTTCTTCAAACTGTGACACCCATCACCATGCTGTGTTCTGCTTGAAGTGATTTCTGACTGGGAGTGGAGATCTGGATGGCATGGCAAATATTTCTCTAAATGCAGTCTTTACATGTCACTCACATGTTCTGAGTAGTCGGTGTTTGTGCCAAGTGTTGAGTTAGCTCCTTCCTTAATATATCAAAGCCTCAAGGAATAGGATGTAATGTCTTCATCGTGCCTGCAGCTCTGCTTGCAGGTGCCACTCAGCCCTGTCACATACTGGTGCCTGGGCTTGGTATTAGCTGGGCTATTGAGTTTTCACCAAAACTCTAAGCTTCTGAAAGGGACATCTGACAAGGCTGTTATTCCCTGTTGGTACAAGGAATGCTGCTGCACATTGGTTTAATCATGCCAGAGAGTTTATGGTAATTAAATGAGCAAGTCAGGAGAGTACTGAATTATTGCAAGTTACATGGGGCTGCAATGTGTACATTTTTAACGTATTCTTGGACACATTTGACATTTTTTGTTATCAGACGTTCAGTATCAACATTTTGGAAGTCCTGAATAGCCCACAAGTTTTCAGACAGCAATTATAAACATAAAGAAAATAACACAGACTTTAAATTACCATAGAATCATAGCAGGAAGGGACCTTTAAAGGTCATCTGATCCAACTCCCCTGCAATGAACAGAGACACCTACAGCTCAATCAGGTGCCCAGAGCCCTGTCCAGTCTGACCTTGAGTGTCTGCAGGAAAAAACTTTGGTTTCTAGCTTATGGCAAAGTGGACTTTTTTGCAGCTAGTTGGTTGTGGCAGGGGGACATTTTCATTGTAGCTAGGAGCTGCCTCTTATCTTGAAAAGTGCAAGGATTCTTCACGGTCTTTAGGATAAAATAGTAAAGTGTTTTTCAACAAAATATGAGACTCCTAACATCTCATCAGACTTCATCTGTTTCATGTATATACTTTTGTCATCTTTTTTTTTGTATTCAAGTATTTTATCCCAGTTTATTATTTTCATTAAAAAAAATCATATATCTTCCGTTACAAAGCCTCATGGTTGTGCTATTAATAGAATATTTCTGATAAGAGACATTGAGATAATCCAGATGAACAAACGGAGCAGAGCAGGCCATTTTTTTGTTTTGTTTTGTTTTGTGTGACTGTGAGGACTATAATGTGTTCGGAACCTTTTCCTTTTTCAGTAAAAGATCAGGGCATTTTTTCTTGAGTTTAATTCAAAGGATGTTAGCCAGATAGGTGACCAGACTGACAACTAGATTTTAAAGGGATGTCATCTGTGTAACAGTTGTTCTCTGCCGGACTAATAAGGAAAAATACCAAGAACAGGTCAGATCTTGTAGCTTCTTGGTTGGTTACAAATTAGATTTCCATAGTCAGTGTTTCACTGGCAAAAGGAAAGGCGTTTTAGCTTCGGAAGACAAGAAAGTTATTTCTCAGGAAATGACAGTGAAGTTCCTGTGGGATTTTTTATTTTTTTTTTTAATGAATGATGTGCTTGGGAAAGATTAGTTTAAAGTGAGCTGAAAAAATCAGAAAAGTACTTACTCTTATATGTCAGCAGCTCCTTCACTCAGCAGTGACACTTGTGCAGAAGCCTCCCTCGAGCCTCCCATCTTGCAGGAGTTAGTCCCACCGGGTTGTGGTAGAAATCGTTTCACCAGCTCTCCCTCTAAGCCCCAAGAAATGTGACATGCTTAAAGGCTATCTTCGGAAAGGATTCCCTAGAGTTCTGTGCACACTTTTTGTGTGTAATTCCTACCGATGCTGTGCCGTTTTATGTGCATGGAACACCTGTACTGCAAAAGAAGGTAGAATGTGGAATATCTTCAATTATTTCATAGCTTTGGTGGGAAAGACAAACTACATGGTAAAGGTTGTTGAAGAGATCACAGTCTGGTCTTCTTTTATGGGCTATAATTAATACTTGACCTGTAGAGGTCTGAGCGTAAGAGTTTGGATCTACATAAGAGAGATCATGGATGTTTGGAGTGCAGGAAGGGATAATGTGGTTTTTGAACTGAGTTTGGGTAAGACAGCATACCTGGAAATGTGATGGGTGTGAATCTCGTGGGAGTCCTTCTTTATCAGAGAAACACAGAGTGTAGAGCTGTACTGGAGAACGGAGTGTGTGTGCAAGGAACTGGTTTGGGCAGCAGGGTGGGGAGCAGGGCTGTGGGCTGCTGCTGGGCTGTGGGCTGCTGCTGCCTTCTGCCTTCTGCACCACTTCCAGGAAGGAGGGATGCCCCACAAGCTCTGTGCTTGTTCGTCCTAATTCCCAACTCTATGCTTGTTCTCAGTTCCTGGAATTTAACTGTTATCTCTTTTTCATTTCCTACCTCCAATAGCTGCCTTCATCTGTAAAGTACTTATAGAGCCCCAGCTAAACCAGCTGCTCCACTTCTCTCTTTACTATCCATCCCTGCAGGGGTGGGCTGGTTGGGTACCAGCTGCTCATACTGGGTGGGGCTGCAGCTCCTGCAGGATGGAGATGGGCTGTAAGCAACTTGCTTAAGCACAGAACAGCATAAGTCTCAGCAAATGAGCATGGGGTCAATAACCCAAATATAGGTGATGGGGGAAAGAGCTGCCCTACACCCGCACAGAACTAATTTCTGCTGCCTCTCCCTGCCTCCTGAGACTGAAGTCAGAATAAGTGGATTTGTTTTCATTTGGGGGACAGTGAGATTCAGTTCTGTCTGGACTGCTGTGAGGTTTGGGTTGGCCCCATGTCCAGCCCCCAGCTGTGGGCACAGGGCATTCAGGCAGCGCATTGCCCAGTGCCCACCCATGGCCGTAGCCATGCCAGCAGTCCAGAGCTCCTGCTGATGCCAAGGACCCTCGCTTTGCCCTTGGTTGGTTGGATGGAGGTAGGTTTAGACTCAGCTTTTGATCTTCACGGTCTTGTTCTAATTATAGCATAACAGAGAGAAAATGTGCCGTTGTCTGAGCAATAGTGAAGCACTAAACATGTGGAAATCCTATTAGTGCCTCGTGGACCGTAGCTGTCATTTCATTTGTCCTGGAAATCCTTCCATATGGCCATGACAAAGATTTAAAGCTCAGTGTCTTGGCACTTGGAATGCATTAGCTGTTCCTCAGACAAAAGTTTGTCAGGCATGCTGAAGCATCTAACGGGATGTATTTATTTCTGTAAGTAATGTATTAAATAGAAGTGTGTTGGTAAGTTTGCTATTAGGAGAGAAAAGCACAGTACAAGAATCCTGTAGGATTTTCTTTCCTGGTGAATGTTAGATGAATGTATCTGTTTTCTGTAAACTTGTCTTTCTCTGCTTCTGGTTTTTGCATCTCCTCACTTTGAACAAAGTTGCTTCAAACCTTTTACTTGACTATAATTTTACAGAAGATCATATATTTCATTAATTTTCTCTCTATATAAATAAACACAAAATGATAGTAATAGCTTACAGTAATAATAAAAATGGAATGAAACTAATTTGTTTGATTGAACACTCAGAGTATCGTCTCTGTTTCTCATGTAATAGGAAGCCACACTGAGACATTACTCTGTCCATTTTCCTTTCTATTCTTGATCATATTTATCATTCTTGTTGGATTTTGTTAAACTTGTCCTTCTGGTTTTGGGGTGGGGTTTTGTTTTTTTATGTTTTTTGGTTGGTTGTTGGATTTTGAGACATAATTACTGGAATTATATGTTTCTACATAGCAGATAGGAGTCAGCTGTTTTTGTCAAGTGTGAGTACTTGATATGCATAAAGCTGAAGGAGGTTGCTGTCAGTTTAGTTTTGTATGATTCTCTGTGTTCTTAGCATATCTCTGCATTTAAAGGCTTGTGTCTATTATACCTGCTCCTATTTTCTTCCATTCAAGCTGTTTCAAAAATTCACAGTGATGCAACACCAATTATTTGCTCTTGCATTGTACTTTGTAGTTATTATGTAATACTGTACAACTGCTGTGCTTTCTGGAGCAAGAAATATTATTCCTCTTGAAAACGTGTCATTTAGCTAGAGGAGGTGTGAGTTCAAAAACTGATAATTACAGGAAAGTGGCAAAATTATGTATAATTGCCCCTAACAAAAAGTGTTTTCCAGTATTGGAATATATTCCGGTTCACTGAGACAAAGTGGGGGCAAAGAAGAGAGCCAGAATGGTTTCACCCTCTTTTTATCCTGCAATCATATTTAAATATTTTTGTAGTCAAAGCTGAAATTTTTGAGTATGTTATTAACAAAAACCTTAAAAATTCTTCTCCAGGAGTTTCCTTCATTGTTTGATAGCTACGAGTTGTAGAGCTGGTGCTGCAGCTTTGGTAGGCAAAACATCGGCGTTATTCGTGATGATTTTAAATTTGAAGTTGCTTATCCCTGTTGTTATTATGTGGGTTGAATTCTCTAGTTTCAGCATACTCACAGAATTAAGTTTTCTGATTGGTATGTTCCTATCTGTGGTCCTTTGTGTCCTACTAAGGATGAACTTTATGTCTTTCAGTGCAGGGTAATTTCTGGTAATTCACTGACTCATACTTGTCATAATCAGTGATGAATTGTTACATTTTTCATTTAACTAACTGTCTCCTCCAAAAAGCCATATGTCTTTTCAGTTATCTGTTCATAGAACATGGGCATTTTTACAAGAGAAGCAATTCCCTCGCAGTGTTGCGTTGTTTTTTTTTTCCCTCCACCGTTCCTCCACCTTTAGTTTGGCACTTTGTTCACCTCACACTGTTCTTCTGTTAAGGCCTGCAATTCCTACCTTAGATTTGTGAGGCTAGTCTATAGCTACTCTGAAGTCATGAAGAGATCCGCTCTGTTGTAAGCCAGCGCCATCCTGCTGCACTTTACGCACAGCCTTGTCCTCATGAAGCTGCAGCACCGACTTAATTCTGTGCCATTAGGATGCTTCTATGAATTGTGATCTGGTAAATGTGGAGGAGACAGGCTTGGAATATGTGCACTAATGACAGTCTTATTACAGTTGAACAGTAATATAGCAGTCATAATATGTGATATTTAATGTGCTTTAAGGTACTGTATAGTACAATTTAGTATTTAAATGTTTTAGATGAAAACATTTACAAATGCCTACTTAATATATTTTCTGCAAATTGCTTTAGATTTATGACATTTAAGTGCTGCCGTGAGTAAATAAGCATAATTTATGGTGTTGGGTTGGTATTTTTTGTTTGTTTATTTCTAATGTTTTTTGTTTTAAACAGTAGTTCATGCACTGTAGATCCATTGTCAGTCTTCGTAAATTTCAGGTGGCTGCTAAAACGGGATCCAAGGGCTCTGCACTGTAGGAGGCAAAGTCAAAACATTTGTATTGACGGAGCCAAATGAAGGTATGAAGGTATCAGAACTGTGGTCTTGAAGCTGTCAGTGTTGTGTGCAGAAGGTTTTGGCTCTCAGAGGAATTTTTATTTCCCTTTTACCCCGTGTTCCAACTATTCTCCTTCATAAATGACAAATCTGCTGTCTCTGGGCAGGAGATTTCCCTGAAGTTGCACATGCCTAAGATCAGGGTGGGTGTGCAGCAGTCTGAGTGCGACACAGGAAGGTTACCTGCCCCAGGAGTGCTCACAGCTGAGGCAGGAGCCTATTTAGCATCTCCAGGTTGCCAGCATGCCCTGCAGCCAGCAGAAATGCTGAACTCACATTGGTGCTGAGGCTCTTACCTGACTGAGGTGCAATTGGGTGTCATAAGTTGGTAGCAACTGCTTAATTCAAAACCACTGCAACATCTGAACAGGCCACTTGGTCACTACTAATTTAAGTATTTTTATGTTCTGTTAGCCAGTCCTCCCACAAATTGTCCTTGAGTCTCCTTACCTGCAACATGTTTCCTGTGCAATCAGAGATTTTTGTGCCTTGTGCCTATTTCTTTTATGCAGTGCGTAGAGTATAAGATGTAAGTAATGTTTTCCTCTAATATAATTGGGATGTTAAGTCTGGACTAAAGAAAAAAGTTTGCATCGATTTTTCTTTGCATCCGATCCTCTTTACAACTCTGAACTTAAAATATATTCCTGAGGGTACCTTGGAGTTTTTGCACATTGAGAGGGGAATTGTTTAATGGCCTATAGCTGTTCTCCCAAAATAGTCTAAATAGACAAGGAAAAAAAAAAATCAATGCACCCAAATAAGGTCATTTGCTCACAGTGATTAGGACACAGAAATAGTCCTTTTCAAGGAGGTGGAACGTATCTCAAGATATTTTGATGGATTACTATGGTCTGAACTAATTTTGGTAATGTAAACATCGGTGTGAAGTGACTCTGGTCCCATCCATCCCGCATTCAAACAAAGGTGGATGTGTTTCAGGCTGGATTGAATAAAGTGCCATCTGGTTCTCATGTGGTTTGACTTGCCAGCAAGAGCCATCACAGTTAGAGCTGTGTTTGAAAGGCAGGTTCCAGCTGACAATAGGAAGCGTTTATCCTGCATGATTCCTGCCTTTTTGCTCTGATCAGAACTGCATGCACATAACTGCGTCAGAAAACCCCATTTTCTGTGTTCAGACGTGAATGCTGTTTGCAAATTTATTTCAAAGTACTTTTGCTTGCTCCAAGTCTCAGGTCTTGATGTAATCATCTTTCCTGACCATTGTCTTTCATTCCTCTGGATGTAATTATTTCCAGCATTTTCTGAGCAAAACAGAAAATGAAAAAGAAAAGAAAAGAAAAGAAAAGAAAAGAAAAGAAAAGAAAAGAAAAGAAAAGAAAAGAAAAGAAAAACAAAAAACCTCCTGGAAAGATCAGGCACCTTTTTTGTATTGCTTTTCTGCTGATCTTGTCTTCATTTAATAGACCATGTTTTCTTGAGTACTTCAAAATATTTCTCATCACTTGCCCTTAGTACTGACCTTGCAACCTGAGAATCAAGGAAGTGTCATGTTAGTGACTACTAATGAGTGCATCTGGAGAGCTGCTTCTGCTGGCCTTCAACCTCCCAGAGGCAGCAACAAAAGCTGTCACATGTATCATACAAAGAAAACAAGTGTTTGCTATGGCTTTTTTGTTGTTCCCCCCACACACCCCAGGTTACGGATAGTAGCATGAGCTCAATTGAAACTGCGTCTGAGTTTGTAGGTTAGGAGGTAATTAACCCACAGTGTAGCAGTTGAATTTTTTTTCTCCATGCATAGCATAAGGCTTTTATTACCTGGTTCTTACTGCATTTGTGTTATTTTCATGGTAAGAATAGAGAATAAATCTCTATTTCCTTTCATCCTTTTTGTTGTTGTTCCTGCTGTCTTTTTATTTTTTTTAATACTTTCCACTGTATTAAATATTTCTGAAATTATTTTATCATTTGGATTTTAATATGCAGTGTAAAGTCCACATGGAACTGTCTTTTTCTTTGTTGAACAAACTTGTTAATAAAAGAGTCACCCATTATATCCGTTTATCATTTTTCTGCTTCTTATTTCAGCTATCACATTTTGGAACCACCCTACAGTTTGGGTACAAAATGCAATCACAGCCTTGTCACAGAACTGTCTGTGCAAAAACCGTTCATATTTTTTTTTATTATTTATAATTTTTTCAGGTCTTCAAAATAGAAGTGCTAATGAGTGGAAGGAAGCATTTTGTGGAGAAGAGGTATAGTGAATTCCATGCTCTCCATAAAAAGGTAATTATCTCTTTACACATAGCAGATTTGTTTTACTCTAATTGATTCCCCTCACTTGAAATTGTTAACATTTATGGCTTATCTTAAATACATCTTGTGATTCATGTCTTTGGAAAAGAGATCTTAGCTTAAATAGTTGTCTGCTTTGTGGAAGTGAGGATGGCGGGTTGTGGGCTGATCATTTCTCAGATATTTCTTACTCTACTTTTCTAATGTTTTTTACATGCTGCATTGCTAAAATGCCATCTGTAGTATGTTGGGCTTTTTTTCTTCTTACAAAATGATGAAATACAGCACATTCCTATAGCAAAGCAATAAAGCTTTGTTTTTTATGCTGTTATGCAAGTAATTTATGTTAAATCTATAAATTGAATTGCTAACCTGCTGAGCTGAGGCAACAGCTTGTGCACACCAAGAAACTAAACATGAAATGGAGTGCTGCTCTTCATTCAGTGATTGTGGTAGGAAATATCCCTTAAGCTTGTCTACTGAGTCCTCTTACTGGAGTATGAAGTGAACTTAATTCTTTCATGATTGAGTGTCCACTAACTATTTTGATGACTGTTAAAGGGAAAGTATGACGACTTCTCCCCAGGCTGAACTAGATGCTTGTATTGCAACCTAACAAAAGGCAAATTTAAATCTTTAAATCTCTTTAAAATCTCTTTAAAAAGAGCTGCAGTCCTTTCCTAGGAGCAGAGTCAACTTTTCTTGCTTTGGCATTGGAGGAGTATGTGTAGACTTGACTGCTCTTGCCTGTGCTGCTTACCAAAAATCTGCCTCTGCAAAAAACAGAGAGGAACACAGGGAAGAGCTTGTGGCATTTAGATCTCCTGCCACCGCAGCGTCACAGGAGCTTGCTTATACCAGCATGTTTGATATCCCTGAGTCATCTCAGGAATAGTCTAATTCGGGGAGGAAGCAGAGAGATTTCAGAGAAAATGAATTTTGACAGCTTTATATTCATATAAGCCAACTTGGGACAACAAAAGGAAACTGCTGAGGTGTATGTGTCTTTGTCCTAAGGAATCATATAAACAAATATATTTTGCTTTTCTGCACAGTAATCAATATGTGCTATTATTTCTTGGCCTTTTGCTTCTTGCCCTAGTTGTGGTAATTGACTGCCACTTTATAAAGTGCATTTTCTTGTTTATTGCTTTAATTCAGATCTCTCACATTTTTTTTGCCTTGTGTTCTATTTCAGTGTGATAACTTATGAGCAACAGTGTCAGAATCAGCAATACGACTTTACAGTGTGCTTTTGCCATATGTGTGCTTTATTTTACGCACACTAAAACAACAAATGAAAATAAAATAGAGTAGGCTAACTAAAAATTACACAACTCGTTAAGTTAGGAAACATTAAAAGAGAAAAATTAACTTTTCTATGTTAAAATTGCATATCCAAGTAGATTGTTTCCTGTAGTTGTTGTATAATTTCACTGTAATTTCTGATGTTACATGTTTTAGTTTCCAGTTATCTCTTGACTTACTTGCACCTTTCCCCTCATTGCTCCACACAAGTGTCATGAATGATTGCAGTCTCAGTCTCAGGTTTGTCACCTTGCAGTAACTCACTTTGTAGAGAATTATCCTTAAACTACTGAAAGAGCCATTAATGACATCCCTTTTCTCTCTAACCAAAAATAGCAGCAAAATATTCAGCCAAAATTCAAACAGGACTCTTGGATTACCTTTCAGTCTCTTACATCTTACACCTCATCTGCTTGGTGTCTGTTTTAAGTTATACTGTGATTTTCTTAATTCTTCCAGCACAGATGCAGAACACCCAATGTTTTTAGCACAATATGTTATGTAAGTCTTTTTTTTCTTCTACAGTAATACTTAGGTTTGTAGTAAACAAGGAGTTGAAGAGCTCCTGATCTGAGGCTGCTTCAGTGCTTTCAGTTGCAGAAACACTGGAGAAATAGTTCTCTAACAATACATTACATCATTTCACCCTTTATTCATCTGCTTTGTGTTAGAAAAAGCAAAAAATCTCAAAGCTTTTAAGATAGTACAATTCTCTTCTTCCCCTTTAATTCAAAACGCAAGTTCCACTCTCCATTGCATGCCTGAGAATTATAAAGGTATCATTAAATGTCATTGTCAAGGTGCCCTCAGCACTGGAGATGACTGGTGAGCAGCAGAAATAAAGCCTTTGCTGGGGACAGTCGGGGTAGAGAGTGGGGCAGATTACACCTTTGTCTGAGAAGGCTGAGCTGCAGTAGAACTTTATAAAGGAAGGGAAGGACAGCATAGCTGTTGTGAGATGATTAATTCATCAGAGTGCCGATAATATCAATTAATATTTAGATTCTTTTAGTTATTTAGTTTTGGTATTTTTTAGGAAAGCCATTTCCGAGAAGGTGGCTGGATTTGTCTTTCTGTGATCACCTTCTCTTAGATACCAGGTCTGTGAAAGAGCTAAGCCCCATTTTCTGTGCAATCTGGCTGTAATGGAGAGGATTTAAAATCTTCAAGGCTGCTACGACACACAAATACAAATTACTTCTTTGTCACATTACCAAATGTAATTGAAAGAATGAGTGAAACTTCTGTTTTTCATGATTTTCATTTAACTTATTTTTACAATGAATTAAAATCTTCCTGTCTGTATAATGCAGTTAGAACTGTGATGATGTACCCATATTTATTCACTACTCTTTTATTCCACTTTTTTTCTTTATATTTCCATAGTTCTTTTTTAGTATGAAAATGTTACAGTGAAACAACCAGTGCACTGAAATCTAGGAAACACCTAAGACCTACACATCAAGTTTTGCAAATTATTTATAATTTTAGAGTAGTTGTGACTTTCCATATTTGGACAAATAATTCTGTAATTGATCATCTGAGACATCTTTTAGACTTGAGGTAAATAGGGACTGCAGTGGTCAAATCAGCATCCTCAGCAGGTTTGCAGATGGCACCAAGCTGAGGTGACACACTAGATGGAAGAGACACCATCCAGAGAGACCTGGACACGCTTGAGAGGTGGGTTCATGCCAATCTGATGAAGTTCAGCAAGGTCGAGTGCAAGGTCCTGCACCACAGTTGGGACAGTCACAAACACAAATGCAGGCTGGGCAGAGAATGACTTGAGAGCAGCCCTAAAGAGAAGGATTTGGGGGTGTCAGTTGATGAAAGTCTCAACGTAAGCCAGCAATGTGTGCTTGCAGCTCAGAAGCTAACTGGGTTGCATCGAGAGAAGGGGGGTGATTCTGCCCCTCTGCTCTGCTCTCATAAGAACCCACCTGGAGTACTGCATCCAGTTCTGTGGCCTCAACACAAGAAGGACATGGAGCTGTTAGAGCAGGTCAGAGGAGGGCCATTAAGATGATCAGAGGGCTGGAGCACCTCCCCTATGACTACAGAGTAAGGAGGCTGGGGCTTTTCAGCCTGGAAGGCTCCAAGAAGACTTTTGCAGCCTGCCAGTACTTGAAAGGGACCTACAGGAAAGCTGAGTAGGGACTTTTTATAAAGGCAGGTAGTGACAGGAAGAGAGGAAATGGCTTTAAACTGGAATGGAGTAGATTCAGAGTAGATATTAGGAAGAAATTCTTTACTGTGAGGTTGGTGGGACACTGGAACAGGTTGCCCAAAGAGGTGCCCCCTCCCTGGAGGCACTCAAGGCCAGGCTGGATGGAGCTGTGAGCAACCTGGTATAGTGGAAAAATCAGATGTTCTGCTTTGGCTTTAAGACCATTCAGTGAATGTACATGAGTTTGGTCAGGTTTCATTTTCATTTCTTATTGAATTGTAATCCAGCAGTGTTAAGAAATCAGGAAGTTGCAAAATATTTCCAGAGCCATCAAGATTTCTACTCTGGAGCTTCGTTACTTGTGATTGTAGAGACGTTGATATGTTGGCACTGCTTTTTCCTATAGTGACATCTCAGCAATCTCAAAGATGAAATGTAAATTCTCAATCTCCCATGGGTACTCATGTCAAAGTCAATTTTGAGTTTCTTTCCTTGCCTCTCTTGCCTCAGATTTACTCAGAGGCAATATACAACAGAAAGAATGTCCAGTGTCACCTCCTATTAACATGCAATGAAGCCTATTCCAGTTACTGTTTTTGCTCCATAGTTTTGAGGGAAATGTTCATACTGGTTGGTTTTGAAAAAAACACGTTGCTCTAGAAAGAGAATCCTTACTGCTGTCATAATAGATATTTGTGTCTGTCTGTCTACTCTCATTTATGCATACATACACATTTCTGCATATATTTATAAAAGAATTTGCATGGGAATCTTTAGAGAAACAGTTATGGAGCTCTGTTGCAAGTATATTCAGTAGCAGTCTTGCTGTTTTTCTGTGTAAGCTATTAAACACAACTGTCAATCCATTGGGGCAATGTGAGGGCATAGATATCTTGCTCTCTTGATTCCAGAAAAATGTTTAGCTCTTCTCCTTCTTCCACTTGTACATAAATGTCTAAATCTGGCATTAGAAATGATTGTGGTGTTTTGTCACCAGACTTAGCAATGCAATACCTGTGTACAGTGCAGCGGTACTCTAATGTGTTGTGCAAAGTCAATTAATGAGGAAATGAAGCACAAGAGGGACTTAACGTTATATCTTACATCTTCATTGGGTGCTTAAGGCTGCAGTGAGTGCTGAATCCAGCTGTCAGGTGCTAGGTGTTCCTTCCTCATTTGCTATTAGCTACTATAAGGTAGGCTGAGCCCTTGCTCCGTGGTTTCTGGGCTTCTTGAGTGTTTTCCCAAGGCTCAGCTTTGCAAGTAACCAGAGTCAGAGATTGCCTCTGCTTTGCTTTAGTTATCCTACAGTCCCTCCTGCCTACTGCTCAGCTGCAGTCAGGTAACTGTCTGGCTCCAGCATGTGATCAGTGTGACATGGTTCCTCATTTTACGTATTCTAAAGTAGCTGCTGCTGTTTGTCTGTAAAGTCATTCATGACAAGTTGTGCTAGGCTTTCTGTTCACTGAAAAGGGCAGCTGAACACAGGGATTTTTAACTGCAGCCTGTAGGTATGAATGGGCTTAAGAAGTCAGTTGTTACTTCAGTGAGTTGAACTTGATTGGTGAGGATCTTCTTGCTGTGCTGTTCTCCTTTATGTGTGGTTGTTTTACTGATACTGTCTCTCATCTCTAATGTAAACATGTTTACTTTAAAGGGGCACATTTATCCTTTCTTTTTGTCTGGATTTCTTTTTGCTTTAGCTCAAGAAATGCATAAGGACTCCAGAGATCCCTTCAAAGCACGTAAGGAACTGGGTCCCAAAGGTCCTGGAGCAGAGACGACAAGGCTTGGAGTTGTACTTACAGGTGAGTCTCCTCTCACTAGCGTGGATTCTCTTCCAGCAGCATATCTTTTCAGAGTTGTAGTATCCAAAGCATCTGTAGGTAGTTCAGGTATGAAGTGGGTTGTTCACCTATAAGCAATTTAAAATGTGTACTGCAAGTTGCATCTTTACTGGCAGTGTTCTCTTAGCAAATCTAGCAGCTGGACTGTTTGCATTTTGCTTCTGATTAGGCTGCTTCTCATTAGGCTGCTGACTGACTTTGGCAAACTTACAGGCACTGTATTTTCCTGCACATAAAATAATAATACTATTCTTTCCAAATCTGATTTTATTGTACTAATGAAAAGTGCTACAGAAGAGAAGAAAGGACGCTTTATTTAACTGACCTGAGCTTAGGCAAACTACAGAAGAAGCAGCTCATCAAATTCATATCCCTCTTCTGTACATGTCTATATCTGAATTGTTCATTTGGTTGAAGTAGGCATTCATCATCACATATTCATCTCACTGTGGACACTGCATTTTTAGTCCTACCTGGACACTCATTATGCTCCAGACTGTAAAGAGCACCTACAGGAATTTTTTGGATATATAAATATATAAATCATATATTTATATAATATGATAATATGATAAGTCCCATCCTTTTTTAATAGATGAAAATTCTTCTCTCACTGTGATTACTTCAAAAATTATTCTCTTGGTTGTTAAAAATACCCACTGGCATAGTTCTACAGCCATTTCTCTTGTGACAAAACAAGATTAAGGTGCTCCCCTGCACATATTCCCAGCTTACTGAACCTTCTGCTGTTGTATTAAAGGAGACCACAGAAATGATCTGAGCCAAAAGATAACAGTTTTGTGAGGAGGGAAAGTGTGAGAGTGTTTTGTTTGTACTCAGATTATTTCAGGTATCTGATTTATGTCATCATCCATAGTTGCAGTGGCACAACTGGAAAAGTGGTGAACTGCAACATAATGTACCATTAAAAACCATCAGAGAAAATGAATGTTAACCTGCACCACTCGGACTCAGGAACTTGCCTCGTTTTCAGAACAAAGAAAATTACTTAAGGAGGAGGAGGTAATTGCAAAATAATCCAAGAAAGTATTACTTCTGACATTCCTTAAAAAGCAAGTTGGAAAGAAAGAGGAAAGTCCAGCTTAATTTTTGTTCTGAAATACGAGGACGGTTTCTGGAAGTAGAGTTCTTTTGTTTTTTTGTTTGTTTTAAAACATATAGTAATTATTTTTCTACTGAAACATAGAATCATATAATTTTTTGAGTTGGAAGGGACCCTTAAAGGCCAGATTGTCCTACTGCCCTGCAATGAACAGTGCCACCTACACTTTGATCAGGTGCTCGGAGCTCCATCCAGCCTGACTTCGAATGCCTCCAACGATGAGGCTTCTGTACCACCTCACTGGGCAACCTCTTTCAGTGCTACATCACCATTAATAATTCTTCTTCAGATCCAATATAGAGGTCTCTATGCTTGAGTCTGAAACCATTTCCCCTTGTCTTGTCACAGTACTGTCAGCAAATACTTGAAAGGGACCTACAGGAAAGCTGAGGAGGGACTTTTTATAAGGGCACGTAGTGACTGGAAGAGAGGAAATGGCTTTAAACCGGAATAGGGTAGATTTAGAATAGGTATTAGGAAGACTTTACTGTTAGGGTGGTGAGACACAGGAACAGGTTGCTAAAGTGTCTGACCCCTTCTTACTTATAACCCGTCATTATATACTGAAAGGCCATTATTGGGTCTCCCCAAAGCCTTCTGTTCTCCAGGCTCTGGAGGACAGCCCCAACTCTCTCAGCCTGTCTTCATAGTGTGATGTTCCATCATCACTGTGGATGTCATTGAGGAAGATGATAAAGTGCTTTGGTCCACAACTGATTCCAGAGGGATTCCACTTGTAACTGATCTCCATCCAGGCGTTGAGCCATTTATCACCCCTCTGAGTACAGTCTTGCAACCAGTTCCTGGTCTGTCAAACAGTCCACCTCCAAATCCGTGTCTTTCCAATTTGGAGAGAATGATGTCATGGGGAACCGAGTAAAAAGCCTCACTGAAGTCCAGATAATGATGTCAGTGGATCTTCCCTTGTCCACTGGTGCAGTTACACCATCATAAAAAGCAACAAGGTTGGTCAGGCAGGGCCTGCCCTCAGTGAAGCTGTATTGGCTGCCCCATATCACCACCCTACCCTTTCATGTGCCTTAGCATATCTTCCAGAAGGATCTGTTCCATGGTCTTCCCTGGCACAGAGGTGATCCTGACAGGTCCCTGGGCCCTCCTTCCTACCCGTCTTAAAAATGGGTGTAACATAGCCTTTTCCAGTCACCACTGTCTTCACCTGATTGCCATGACTGTTCAAATATCATCAAGAGTGGCTAAATTTGTTATTGTGGGTGAAAAAAAACATTGCAGTTGCCAAGTCCTTTTGGTTTTGAAAAAAAAAAAAAATCTTTTTGGTTTCAGTGGCTGTCAGCACAGTTTGTGCAGTGTGTTTTTATTTTAAGGACATTTTCTGTGACTTTTTTCCTGAAATTTTCATGAAATTGCCTTTTGGAGAGTATCAGTACTAAGGCACATGCACCTATTTCTTGTATGAGGTTGGTTTTATTAGGAAGGTACAAGGGTAAATTGCTTAGCATTTTTTAATTACTGATTAAACTTTGAAAGAACATCTCCCCCTACTGGAAGACTTAGTTGACTCTTTGTATTGTACGTTCTTCATGTAATTAACTTGTACCCTCTTCTGTCACTGATGGGTATCACATGAACATGCAGTGGTTAAGACTGGAAAGGACAGTAATGAGAGCCTCATTTTAGGAAAATGAATGCCTATATCAAGGCAGTTCTTATCAGAGTGTCAAGCATTTTCAAGACAGTGTAGGAATGTGCTCCAATTTCAAAATACATTTGATCTGTTTTTAATTCAGCATTGTGTGTATAAGGCATGGCTAATATGTTTTCAAGTTATACTAATGAAATTTAATCTTCAAAAGTAGATTGGCTACTGCCATCATTAGTCAGTTGTGGTACTAGTTAACAATCGTTTGTGCAGGTGGTCAAATACAGTGGGCTTATTTTACTTGATATAGTTTTTTTCAAAACTAGTTAGAATCTCATGCGAAGATTTTGAGCAAATACCCAACTATTACTTTCAAATTATTTGTTTTGTGCAGCATGTGGTAATTTTTCACTATTTTTATTTTGCATCTTGGAAGAACCTATGCCAAAGACACTGTGCCAAATAACACACCGTGCCAGTTGCAGTTACACACAGACCTCTTTCTGACATAGCCTAATCATATTGAGGTTTTTAATATATTTTTAATGAAGTAACCTCCTGTAGTTGAAATTTGGATAAAAATATAGAATATTTGATCTGTCTCTGTATCAAATAGTAAGGAAAGCAAAGAATTCCATGGTCTGAGATTGAAAGTGCTGCAGCTTGAGGTACCTCATCTTCTCATGGTGAAACCAGCCTTTCAGATTCATTCAGTGTATGGATTTTGTTTCTTGGAATACCTGAACAGGAGCTCAGAAATATTTCATTATAATTTTCTAATGAACAGCTAAATGGTGAATAAACCAAATATTATTAGACTGTGATATAGAAATATGCACTCTAGCTATACTAGAACTATTCAGCAAAGTCCACTGTCATCCATTGTCAGCTTAAATTCGCCAGATAGATTATTTTTGGTTTTGAAAGCTAGCTGAGGATGTGTTCTTCCTATAATGGTCTGATTTTCCTGAAAGTGTGAAAGGTTGGTTTGTATGCGTTATTTTTAGGTGTTTCTAAGTGTTTTTAAATGTATTCTACAATCTTGCCTGAGATGTACATCTTTTCTTTTTAGTACTGTGAAACAGTTGGCTGGCAAGCACTAGTGCATTTATTGGAACAGTGTGCATAATGATATTATAGAGCCCTTGTGAATATTAAGAACAAGCAACTAACTGACAAGTGAAAGAAATAATTATATTTAATCTGTTAATGAGGAAACAGATGTAAAGATATATGAATAACAGAATATGGCTCCTGACATTCAAGCAAGTTAGTATGAAGCACTAACTAATTGCACCTCTGCTGATCCATGGTAACTGTGCATGAGCTTAGCCTTAAAAAATGTGTTTCAAGGTGATGCAGATCATTCAGTGCTCCATCTTGCACACCGTTGCTTGTGTTTGAGTTCATTAAGTCGTCTTTGGATGGGCCAGTTGAACTGGAATTGGGTTTTTATTTGGGACATTGAAGATGTTGGAGCAGCACGGAGGGCCTTATTTTTGGTTACTGGGGTGTCAATCTGATGAGTATTTGTTACAGTTAGATTTTGTGTAATGTATTCTTGGAAGGAACAGTTTTTACAGAGCTTATTGTCAATGAACTGCTAACAGGGAAGAATTTGATCTAATCACCTGTTCTTTACTATTTGAATTTAGGTCATATACTGGTCCCAGTGAGCCGACACTGGATGTTACTGCCATCCAGGCTCTTCTGCCTAGGGTCTTGCCCTTTGTCAGGCCTGCCTTTTGACATTCAATGGAGTACACATTTTCTAACCCTTTGGGCAGAAGAAATGTCATCATTTGTTAATATCATCAGTCCAGTGAGATAGAAGACATGGTTAACAGAATTCATTGTTATGTGGCACCCACTCAACATCAGAATATGACACTGCTAGTCTTCATTGAAATTATTTGATTATAGAGAGATTTTGGAGAAGGCCTGTATTTGTGGTGAGCTTCAGGATACTGTTGTCTTTATTGTGGTCCGGGTGATCTGAAGAGATTCTTCCTGTGACTGGCAGGGATCTCATGTAAAATTGAGGGCTATAAACCTTCTGAACCTGTCTGTGTGGAAGTATGTAAGGTCTGCATGTATATACATCTCTAACCAGAGGTAATACGCAGAGATAATACTTCTCTCAGCAGAGGTCAAGAAAGCATACTTGCCTTTTATTTACTCTTGAACTTTGTGAAAAGGAAACAGTTCTGATTCCTGAAGATAAGATTGGTTGGATCGCTGCTCAGCAGTGAGATTTGAAGACCTGGTGAACTTTGACATTCTGGTTGTTTCAGGGATCCCAATCTGCAAAATGAGTTCATGAATTATGTAGTTCACGAATTATGTAGTTCACGAAACTGGACAAGAGATTTGTTTTCTGTTTAAGGAAATCTGGAGATCTGGGAAGCACTTTGACCTATATTTCAGTATTCTTTAATATGGAGTTCTATTTAAAAATGTTTTAACTCCCAATCCTTCCTGGAAAAAAAAAAGTCAATCTTTTATGATTTTTCAGTTCAAAAGTAGAATCTAATCCTATTCTCCTTAACCATCTTTGTTTCTAGCAGAGTAAATATTGATGAGCAGTGTTCAGTTCCTCTAGGAATAACTTCATGAGAAACACAAAGGAGAAAATCACTCATTACTATATATAAAGTATATATACTATATACTTTTTTACTCTGGTTTGGGAAACTATGCAATAGCAAATGCAGAAGAAAAAAAATATTTCTTCAATTAGTGACTGCAGAAGAAAAAGTATTCTATGGAAAATTTGGCCCAAGATGTCATTTCTTCATGGACAATGATGATTTTATCTAATAAATTGACAAAATATTAATATTGAATTGCTTGTGATGTAGTTAAAATAAATAAGCAAATACTCTTTTCTGACTAGACGATCTCATTGAGGGGATTAAATAACTTACACCTCAAAACGCAAACAAAAAAACCACACTTTTGGTCACCTGTGTTTATTTATATTCTGAAACGGTTCAGCTACTGTCATTTATGTTGACCTGGTTCTGTGCTGTTGCTTCATAAAGTTTTAGATTAAAAGAAATGTTTTTGTTAATTTGAAAACAATTGCAGAGTATTGCCAAACTCAAGTGGTGTTTCATATTGCACTTAAGGATATGAATCCTCTGTTTTCTTTGAGTGTTAATCATTTTCACTATCATCCTGAGGAGTCAGATAATTTGATTTCCTAATGTTTGTTTTATATAATTGTGAAGAAAATAAGTTATCCATCAGCTAGTGGGAAGATTCATTAGTTCTTCACTGCTTAATTGTTCCAATTTTTGTTGTCCTCTTTCTATTCTAACAAGGAGGAATGTGAATTTGGGTATTTACAGCCTTACCCATCTTGAAAAACATTGGAGAGGTCTCTGCTCAAAGAAAAGCCATCTGTGCTCCTGATGCCAATCTGCAACTACTCCACAGTGTACTTGGTCTAGAATTTTGCTTTTTTTTTATGTCTGAATAATCCTTTTCTGTAACTGTTGCTGAAGTGCTGCTTCAGAACTCTTTGTTGGAGGAGAACCAGGAGGTGAAAGTGGGGAAGCACAAATTCTTAGTGATGCACAGGATTTTTCACTGATTTCTCTTTCTTAGCAAAATAGAGGGGAAAATGGTATTTCAATCATGGTAATATTTAAAAATCAGCCTAAGATCAAGGAGAGGGGGGAAAAAAGCTAGACTGTCACATAAAAAGAGGGATATTTTGGTTAGTGGGTTGTGTGGAGTTCACATAGAAAACTGGAACCAGGAACATTCTGTTTGTGCTTAATAACAGAAACAATTCTTGAACTTTAATTATCTTAAAAAGAAAGAAAGGAATAAATAGAAAGTAATGACTTCAGAACATTTTTACCCTGTGCTGTTGGAACTTTTTAGAAATACTGGGATCTCTGTATGTGATAAGTGCACTTCTGGGAGACACTCTTTTGCCTTTCCCCAACAGAAACTATTGGTTGCTAATTAATTATATAAATGTTAATGGCAAAGTGATCATAGAACTGCTCAATGATCATTCAGCTATTCAAATTTTATTTCTGTGTTCTTCATTAATGACATGTACCCATTCTGTCAATTTCAGCATTCATTACAATTGTCCTTCCTTTATAGTCTCAGAAGTGTGCTCTATATGAAGAGTTGAGCTATTCCTGAATACCTGTGTGTTAATACATAAATGTATTGAGAATGCAAAAGCTTCTAACTGTTTAAAGGGGAGAGTGGAAAAGCTCATGGAAGACTTTACACTTATCATAGGAAGTCTGTGAATTGGATATAACTTTTGAGGCTGCTGGACTACTGAGGGAGAGTATCTCATGCTATTCATTTACACTCCTCCTTGATAACCATTTATCACAGCTGCTTTTGGAGATGAGATACGGTACTAAATGCTCCTCTGAGAATAATTTATTTGCACGTGTTGGGTAGCTGGCTTTATATTTAGAAGCTGAACACATAGGAAGAAATTTTAAACATTGAAACTTCTGTGCAAAATGCAGACCTGTTTTTGTTCTTCTCCACTTTACATTGCATGTCTCATCTGTGGGCTTTTACTCACTGTGCTTCTTTTTAACCTTTCACCATATCTGAGAGCAAGTGCTGGATAGGATTCACTTTGACTTCCTTATGTCATTCATTAATCACCACAAAGATTTCTTTGGAAGCCATCCTCCCCTTTGTCCTATGTACACATTCTCTGTTGGAATCTATTTCTAACTAATTTAACACCAAATTGGCTTATTTGCAGAAAAAAAAAAGAAAAGAAAAAAAAAATCCCATCAGGTCCAGAACAGATGCTTATCTTCCTGATTGCTGTTTCTGGGAAGCAGTTTTCTTTTAAATGCAGATGAATGCATCAAGAGGAAAGAGTCTAGCTTTAGAAAGTTGGAAGTAAAAGTTGGAAGTAGTGAAATAAGATCTACCTCATGTTTTGCTGGAAAGGCAGTGAGATCACGCATGTCCATTAATCACAATGAAAATTCTCTCTATTATCCGAAATTAATCAGTATCACCCTTCTCTAATGCCATTTAGTCTATGGTAACCGAGGTTGAACTCTACCTGTAAGGAGCTATAAAAACAACGGTATGACAAAAATAAAAAAGCAAAATGTTCTTTGTCCTTATTAAAGATTGTGAGCAGAGTGTTAAATAATATTAATGGCTTGGATTGTCAGTACTTAACAGTACTTTCCTAGTACAAGTGATTTTATTGATCGATACAGTCTCAATGTAACAGGGCAGATTATTCTACTGATTTTATCGAAACCTTAACTAAGTTTGTTAGTATACCACATATCTTTAAATAGATCTAGATGATGATGTAGATTAAGAAAAGCAGACCACCATCCATCTTTTTTTGATTGGTTAATAACTTAAATCCATCATTGCTAAGACCAGCTCTTTTAAGATTCTGTTGTGCATACATGTTCCTTCGGTGGTACAGACACGTAGCTGGTTTTCAATGGCTGTGGATTTTTAGGGAGTGTGTTTGACAGATGCAGACTTTTATATTGGCTTAGAGGAGCTGTAAAACAAGAGGGGAAAACAAAATTAATTTTGCAGATAAATTAAAAGAGAGCTTTTTAATAACAATCTCTGTTTACAAATATGTGTTCTACAGCAGTGTTCAAGGCTCATTTCAAGTGCGCTTAGGCAAATTATCTGATTTTATTTTTACTTTTTAAGCAGTGGTACTTCGTATTTTATGATTTTATGATGTAGATTTTCCTCCATCTTCAATAATCTATGGATTTTTTTTTTGCTACATAGAACTATACTACATGATTTTCTCTCTTATTCTTCACTTGAGTCAGAACTGATAAAAGTAAATTTTACTCAGTTAAAAGCAAAATTTTCATTATAAGTCATTACAAATTTCAAAATCATACATAAGCAGTTTTCTCTTTTCATAATGCTGTAGTATAACTTTCTGTTGCCCACGTTAAGATGAACATCAAAGTGCATGTAGTGCGTATTGTATATACAGTGAGAAATAGTATCCATCATGACCTGCATGTGCTCAGTGTAACCAGAAGATTTTGAGGGAAGAGAAAGAAATGAAGTTCTTTGCCCTGTGTCACAGCCTGTATAAGCAAGATATTAAATCTGGAGTCCCCATTTTGTGGCTCACGGCTGCAGTCTGCTGACTCTGTCATTCTCATATCTGTGATGCCTTCTAGAACAATAGAAAGTTTGAGTCTCGCATCTTATTGAGCCATGATGAAAATAAAAATGTGACCATCTGTGATCCTGAAGGCAACTCCTCATTTAACACATAGATTTTACATTTTCAATATTTTTTTCTCCTTTATGAATATTTAGTAGATTTGTATGAACTTGTGTAGGGGGAAAAAAAAAAAAAAAAGAAAAAAGTCAAACAACTTCTGTCTATTGCAGTAAAGGAAGGAGGGAGACGCAGTTCTTGTAAGGGCAGTTATTATGCTCCCACTTTTTCATCAATTCGTAATATTTTAAACACATTTTCATTTTTCTACTCTACGTTGTTGTGCATAAGCTGATTCTTATTTTTTTGTGTACAACTGATTATTGCTTTTTTTTTTTTAATCATGCTTTCAAGGCCAGTTAAGTTTTACGGGTTTTTCTTCAAAATCAACCTGTAAATTTACTTACTGAATTGCCAGTGAAGAGAAAAGTACTTTCTAGTGAAAGAGTATTTTATTACTGTGTGGGTAGTGCAGTACACAGTGGTCTGTTATGATTACTCAGCAGTACACAGCATTAAGTAAACAAGCAGTTTACACCTGTGTTTGCCATATTGTTGCCTTGGTGCAGTCCAGTTGTAGTCTGTTGCCCACACTCTGTGTGACTGAATGTCACTCATTAATTTTCTTTAGGTATTTGTGAAGTGCGTGTGAGTATAGAGGAAAAGTAGGTGAAGAAATGAGTAAATCTGTCCTTGTATCAGGGTTTGAGTTTTTACGTGCCAGGACATATTTGAAGGTGGGAGGTTGAAAACAAAATAGTGAATCCATTCTGAATAACTGAATGCCATTCATTCTGTGCTTTGGATGAAGAACTGGCTCTTGGGGGATCATGTAAGCAACAGTTAATCCATCTTTAAGAAAACTGAATGAAAGTTTGAATGATAAAATTATTCTGACAGTTCTTCACTTTGAAGTGTGTGATAACTTCCGTGTTTTTATCTAGCGTTGTTTATATCTGGTAAAGGGTCTGGAGAACCAGTCTTATGAAGAGCTGCTGAGGAAACTGGGATTGTTTAGTCTGGAGAAGAAGAGGATGAGGGCAGACCCCATCGCTCTCTGCAACTCCCCTGAAAGGAGGCTGCGGCAAGGAGGGTGTCAGTGTCTTTTTTCAAGTGACAAGTGGTTTGACACAAAGCAATGGCCTCAGGTTGTGCTGGGAAGGTACAGATTGAATAGAGGATTTTTCCCAGAAAGAACAGTCAGGCTTTGAAGCAGGCTGCTTTGAAACAGGCTGTTCGTGGACGTGGTGGAGTCCTTGTCCCTGGAAATATTTAAGAGATCTGTGGATATGGCACTTAGGGGAATGGTGTAGCAGTGGATTTAATAGTGTTAGGTGATGGCTGCAGCTGGTGATCTTAGGGGTCCTTTCCAACCTAGAATGCATGTTGTGTATAAAGAGCACAGACCAGTGACTGGTCTGGCGGAAGTGTGGGTAACGCTCTTCCTTAGATCGGCTGTAGATAGGCGGTAATTTTCTGCTAACACAGTCTTTGAACACATCAGCACTGTTTGCCTCGAATTTTCCTTTCACTGTCTCATTGTCTCTGTAATAGGAATACAACAAGGATTTGGCTAAGAGGTTAAAAAAAAACCTCATGTTATTGATACTATTGACTGTACAATGTCTTGACTGAGGCAGACTGGAATTTAAGTGCACATGTGTTTACAAATAAATATGTGCTACTAAATAATGGTAAACTTCTAATTGTGTTGTGCATTTTTCCTGTGGACATTAATGCCAGAAACATGGAGTTTCACTGTGATAAAATACTATGAATTCTGTATAAGAAAATCTTGTAAGATTTATACAAAGGAAATATACATAGATAAAGGTGTATAACATGATAAAGGCATATAATATAATAAAGGAAACTTAGGTTTATGATGCAGTTTCTTTTTTTAAATTACTGGTAACTGCTGTGATTTTATCTAATATACTTTTTCTTCCATAGTTGAAAAAAGTTTGCAGAAACAAATCATGGAGTAGAGGCAGAACCTTAATTTCATTAGGCACGCTGTAACTGGTGAAGATTAATGCATATATCTCTTGCTAATTCTTCTCAATTACTCAGTTCATATAAATTCCCAAACCTTGTTAATTATGCTGAAGTCAAGTGGTAATTTTTAACAGTATTTCCACAGCAGGGGAATTTTCCTGGTGTAACCTTGCCCTCCTGCAGAAACTCTCAGCAGATTAGGCATTCTGACTCTAGTTCATTCATTTTCAGCACAAGCCTAATTGCTGCCGACTGCCTGCCACAGGTACCCTGGTTATCGTACGTTTAAGGGATGTAGGTTCTTCTGAGAACAAATAAGGAAAGATTAATTGTTTGTTTTGTTTCATCCCAAGAGAAATGTGGGAGCTTAATCAAGAAAAATAATTTCTTCTGTTGATTTGGCTTATTTGTGGAAAGGGATAATTGTATAGAGACAAAGCATAGAGCTATGCATTTTGAAAGAAATTTTGCCGTTTACCTACATGGGAAGCAAAGATACAGCAAAATGAATGTAACACAGCATTGGAACTGATGGGGATGGTTCACATTTCTCATAGTAAGTAATTTGGCTGCTGGGCTTTTATTTGAACCAATATTGCTAGGTGGTATTGTCATTTGTTTTGTCTGCTTCTTTGGAAATCTAATCAAGGAGACAATAGTAGGTGGAAAAACGCTTTTCCAAATTGTCCTTAATTGCTGGAGCACGAAGTGAGCTAAACACTCTGGTATTTCCAATTAAAGAACTTGTTTCCAGCAAGGACCATTAAATCTATCTTTCCCAATCTGATAAATAAGCTATCAAAGAGTGGAACAGATTAATTGAGAGCAATTAGTTCAAAGCTCAGTATAAAAGTCAGACTAAACCAATGTTATCAATGAATGCAAATTTTACATAAAGAAGCACTGTTGCAACAAAATGGAGTTGAGAGTAACCAGAAAATACAAAAAATTTAATCTGCGATGCAGATGTTTTCCCTCACAGCAAGAGCATTAAAAGCCACTTATTTGAAGACCTTAATTAATGGGATATCAAAATGTATTTGACAACTCCTTTGCTACATACGTGTCTCTTACAACACAGTGCAAGGAATAATAGACGTGTGAAGATCACAGATCCCACAGCTAAGAGCCAATCAAGATTTACTCCACTTGTATCTACAACACAAGACTGCCCTGCTTGTGGAGCCATAGAATGGGTTGGGTTGAACGGCACCTTAAGCCTCCCTGCTGAGGACAGGGTTTTAGTGCCACAGTTTGTTACTGACTGGAAGATGTCATGGTCTCTACCATGGTCTGTTTACATTTGTAACCAGTAGCAGTTGTGCTTAATGGCTTAAGGCTGGCATGTTAGACTGTTATTCCTCTTTAATACAGCTAGATCTCTATAGTGATGCACACCTATGGAATTTTGAAGTGTCTCTTTCTCTCAGCTGTTTTTGCATGCCAGTGTGCATTGGTGTATATGCGGCAAGCATTGGTCTGTGCATGGCTTTTCTGAATATTTCCCATAATGATAAACCATAGGGCTTTGAGCACTGCTAAGTTCAAAGAAAGTTATTGCATGTTGGTTCAGGTGACGGTGTTAGCTGTGTATATAAAGGCTTTTGCATAGTATGCTCCTAGATTTATTCTGTCAAGGAGAAAGAGGGAGACTGTATGCATGGTCTGTTCCATACTAAGCAGACTTCATTTCTAGGACAGTTTTAAGGGAGCTGTCTTAGTCAGTTGTATCACCCTGTGTGTTGACATGAATCATGTCATCTCTTAAGTGCAAGTAAGCTGACTGACAGGGCTTGTAAAACTGCTCTCCTAGACCAGCAGCTTTTGGGGTGTGGTTGGAGCCTCCTTTTTCAATGGTTGGATAAAAATCTTATTTCTTATGCTGTTACAAACTACTGGGCGTACCTATTCTAGGAAAATGAAAAGATCAGTGCTAACTTTCCTGATAAGCATTCTGAGAAAATGTCATTCCAGTTACATATATCAGGCAGGGGGAGTTCATTTTCAATTTCTGAGTGTCTTTTTAAAAATTATTTCTAGAATATCATCATCAGTGAGGAAATACAGTATTCATAACTGTGATAGTGTTTTGTCACATCACCTCATGTACTGATGATAACTAACATGGTTCAATAGACATAGTACTTTGAATGGTCTGTTTCCAGTATTCTTCTTGAATGTCTTTGCTCTCAAGATACTTGGTGGCCACAGTTGTACCCTGAGTAACTGGTTTTCTGAGCCCTGTCACATTGCCTTCCGCAAGTTTTTTTATGAATGTCCTCAAGACATCACAAGAAAGTTAGAAAAGTGGAACCTCTCCCAGTTATTCCAAATGTCAGGACATCCAGATTTCCCAGTGTGCTTATCAGCATGGGATCCAGACCTCACACCAACTTCAGTGGAAGAATCTCTAATTTAACATTTCAAAAGGACTCAAAGCAACAAAAGACTTCAGTAAAGCTGCAGTGGAACAGAATCTGTGCACAGAATTCACAGTTTGCAGCCTTGTGGCCATCAGCAGTGTAGCATTTGTCTCTACAGTATCCCATCAGGTATTTCTCTGTGTATTTGGACTCTCAGTCAAGGTCATGCACTGACACTTGCTAATGGTTTTGAATAGCAGTTATGTAACTTCCCAATGAGGAAGCAGTTTGCTTCTTTATAATGGTATAAATACCATTTATAAGTGCTACTGGCTGTACAGGTGGATATCTTTATTGCTAGTTTTCAGTCAGCTCATACAACCCTACTAAGTTATCCAGCTTTAAACGCTAAAATGATGAGGATGCATCCTGCAAGAATAAGTTACCATAGTACATTAGGAACATTTTTAGTATTGGAAATAAAGGCTGGTGGTTTTGTTTGTTTGTTTGTGCTCTAATGATGCAGTTGGCTGACAGTGATTATGTTTGAATGCAGATATCCTGGAAGGGCAGTAATCATGCAGAAGTAGAGGGAGCATTTCAGTCTGGTCTGGCCATGGTCTGGCATCTGAAAATAAATTGACACTGACCTAAAGGAGAAATAAAAACATCCCACTGTTCTAATTTGGGGAATTAATTTTGCCCAGATATTTTAAACAGGTGATATTCACCAGGAAAATCAAAGGGGAGTCCAGACCAATGGGTTGATGCTGAGATGGTGGACAGATGGAGAGGTTGTTCTTGTTGATGTGTAGGTGGAGACGTCTAAACTATTTTCCCTGCATTGTATTTACCTGTTTTCTCAGTCAGCACGTTATAATTTTTAAATGTATATTGGATTCATTCAGCTTCTTCCCAGTTTTTCTGGATTGTCAGTTTTGTTTTAAATTTCATTTTGTCCTCTTGACTTGTTCATGCGCTTTAAGTGACAGTCATATTGTTGACTTGTGATGATCAAGTGTTTGAGGTCACTTCCACATCCAGCCAACAGCTGTAATCTTAAATTCTACTATAAACCCTCTCTGAACTCTTATGCTATATTCATATCCCACTTTGAGTTTTTGGCACCAGTTCTTGAGACATACTTAGGCTGATAGCATAGTTAAATTTTATTTGCTAATCACGGAGTCCAGAGTCTGATTAAGCTCTCTGCACCATAGTATTACCATGCTTACGTGTCTCTTAAGAGGAACTAAGAAATGTGATTTAAAATAACAATTTAAACTTCACTTCAGGTGCCTACAAGGTTTATTTCTAGGGTAAGCCAAGGCCTTTAGGGACACAGTAACCACTAAGAATGGTGCAACAATCTTTTTGCGAGTATTTCTTCCTTGGGAAACCCAGAGACCAAAAATAAATAATAGAAGTAAAGAAAATTTCTGTCTAAAAAATCTAGACTATGTGCTTGATGAACTAATGATTCCCAGTTTCAAACTCACTGGCAAGTTTTATTGTCAAAAATAAAGTAGTCTTCCAGTTGCTGGTTAAGGAACATAAAGCAATTGCTAAGTAGGAAGATAGTACCAAAAGCATTTTATTTATAGACAGCAGCTCAGCTTTCTTGCACTGTTTTAATGCTGTGTTCATCTTCAACAGAAATCCACATAGCTGTGTTACTTCCATTAGGGAGCTCACTTGCAATCTTACTTATCCTTTGGAGAGAACTCATCCTTCCTTCAATAATATGGGATATGGGGAATTTTTGCCAAATCTGAACCTTATTTGCAGAGCTGTATGCTGTAATAAATGCAGCCTCCCACTGCCACCACTTGTCTGCCATCAGCACAGAGGAGGTAAATAAGCATTCACTGACCAAGTTGGGTCTGTCTCTTTTCACAAGTAATTGCACTGTTCTCACCTTTATTGAGGAATCCCTTGCTAGTGAGTTTTGGGAGGGATAAGTGTCAAAGAACAGAACCATAATGAAGTACCTGTGATTGAACAAAGATTACATTGCTCCGTTAATTCTGTAAAAACTTGTCAGTTTGCCACCCAAATAAATGCCTAGAGTGCGTAAAACATGGAGCAGAGTGACCTCTAGAAGAAAAATCAATGGCAATTCATATTTCATATGTCTATAATTGCTTGTGAGAGCATGGCAGCAGTTTGTTTATAGAGCTGCTTGTTCTACCAGGAATTGTTTCCTGACTTTTTCTTCTTCTCAGTGGTGGTGCCTCTCGTGGATCGTGAGTTACAGCCAGATGCAGCAATAGAGAACTTTTATTGGTGGTGATTTTTTATTATTACTTTCACATTACTGTCTTCAGAATTGCTGCGTTTGAACCGGAGCACTAACCTGTCATCACAAGTACTCCATGTTCACAACTGTTTCCTCGGAAGACTCCCAATGCCGTTTTCTGTTTTCCTTTTAGTAGGCAAGGCTTTATCTTCTGTGAAGTTATTCATTTGCTAGCATTTTAGCCGTCAAACTGAACACGCTGTGAGGCCTTCATTTTCAAGCCATTTCACAGAGAGACAAGGAATTCTCCATCTGCTAATTTAGAGACAGAAATTTCAAGATGCCTCCCCCGCCCTCTGCTTTGCTTTGTTTTTTCATTTCTTTTTTTTTTAAGATGCTGTTGTAAGATTTGTATCCCCACTGAGGACCAAGATGTCATAGGGATAGAGAAAATGCCGC
The DNA here is from genome assembly GCA_035772895.1 of Perdix hodgsoniae. Lineage (NCBI taxonomy): Eukaryota > Metazoa > Chordata > Aves > Galliformes > Phasianidae > Perdix > Perdix hodgsoniae. Next base: position 805,813 of record JAPSGF010000078.1, read on the forward strand.
TCGCTTTATGGATTACTGTTAGGTCAACAAAACTTTGGCAGCATTGATTAACTTGACAGTGAGTACAGCAGTACATTTATCACTTATGGCTGTGCTGTAGAAAATCTAATAAGAGGCAAACAATTCCCTTTAGAGCAGTAACAGGTTCACTGTGGCTAACGGTGCATGCACTGGAAATTTCTGACTCTAAATTATACCCTTGCTGCTAGTTGGGTCATTGACTCAAAGCTACTGCACTTTTGCTGCCATGTTCTGTATTATTAATTTGATCAAAATTGCTTTGGCTTCTATAAATGTGATCAAACTGTATATTGGAGTTCATATCAGCTCATATGTGTTTTTGAAGAAGGCATGGGGAATGAGCTTGCTCTGAGCCTGCAGGAGGGGCAGCTATGTGTTACAGCTAAAGGCTGGGTTCTCACAAGATTACAGGATGAGAAGACTGAAGTGTTGCTCCTAAATTAATCTCCCCTTCAGAATTTGATAAACCCATGCCTGATGTGTATCTTGCTATTAAACAATTATTTCAGTGGTTGATCAGGAGGACTTTTTCATACATGTGATTCTGTACGTTATTAATTACCAGCAGTTGCCTTAAAAATTCTCTGCATGTGTATTTATAGATAGATTTGTAGATTTGTTAGATTTATAGAACATATATTTATGTTCATACAGTTACCTTGTTTGTTCAAAGAATTATGAGTAATGAATAGTGAATAAGTGATTATTTTCTCTCCATTTGTGAGTGCTGCTGTTTGACTACTAGTTACTGTTTGTTTCTAATACCTTATTTTGGATGCAAAATGCTTTTTTGTGCAGTCTATTTATGCTTATTGTTATGAATATATTCTAGGAGTCCACAGGCAATGCACTGGGAAGTGCCTGTGTTGCAAATGTACAAAATGTATGTTTCCTTTTGTTGCTGTTGTTGATTGTTCTTTTAAATGAAGCTAAGATATTATTTTCCTGAAGCATCCAAAAGCTTTCCTGTCTTAAGATAAAGGCTTGTGCCTGAATAATTGCGTTCCTACGTACAAACAGGAAAGAATGGGGACATACAAATCAGAACACACGGTCTGCAGTTTAATTTGTGGCTTTGTTTTTCAAGCATATTTGACAAAATTACTGTTCAAATGAGAAAGCAATTAATTTTTTTTTAGTGTAGGGGATAGAGCTCACTGGAGAAGAGAGCGTTTGTGATTAATAACTGTTATTTCAAGCACTTTGTGTTATTTTTGGAAACAGTTTAAATTGGTGGGTTTGTTCTGCAATATCTGTAAAAATGATGTTGTTTTCTTTGGTGGGAGAGAAGTATTCTACTTGAATCAATTGTCAGGAGGCTTAATGTAATAAGGCAGTTTGTGGTCTGACTAAAAGAAACACTGTGCAAAAGAAATTCCCATAGCAGTTTGTTTTTAACAGAAAAACTGAGTTCACCTGAAACACTGAAAATACACTGAAAAGCAAGACTTAATAAGGCAGAGCAGTTTCACTGGGCTTCTGTCCAGTGTGAGCCTTCTGATGGCTGTTATTTAACCGAGTATCTGTGCTAATGGTAACATACCTCAATTAACAGCATAACAGCAGGTTCTGTGCTACCAATCATCAGGCAGGCTGGCATAAGGAAGGCAAGAAATGGAAATAGTGTTTTCAGCTTCATTCTCCATCTTTTAATTTGAGGGGCAGAAGTTGTGTTTCTCACTCATATCATACGTTAGAGGCAACAAGACGCATTTCCACACGTTTTCCAGGGTTCATGCAATAAAGGAGTTACCCTACTGCCTGCCTTACTGAACAGAGACCTGATATTGATTAGCTATCACAGTGGCATCAGAACTACTCTTAGGATTCAATTTTTTTGTTGTTTTGCATATTTTATTGATCAAAAGTGGTAAATGAGCATCAAGCGTGCAAGAAGACGATGAATTGTTTACTTGCATAAAATAACCTTTCAATAAGCGAAGATGCATTGCTCACACTTTTGGTGCTGTTCTGCTGCCGAAGCAGATGGCATTCAGCTGCTATTGATTTGCTCCTATAGTTACAGAGCAGCATGTAACAGGGCACGCTCGTTTCACTGAAAGAGAGGTGAGAGATTTTTTGCCAAGGTGGTGGGCTTGAAAAAGGGAAGGGACGGAAGGGTTTTTTTCCTGGCCTTTTTTTACTTTTTTTTTCTTTTTTTTTTTTTTGGTGCGTGTGTGTTAAGGTTTTTCTTGTGGGAGGTGGGAAGCAAATAATGAAAAGTAGAAAACCTTGTAACTCTGTTAGCAGCATTACAAAAAGAAAAAGCAGAGTGTGCAGGATTGCAGAGAAAGGGAGAGTTACTTTGTCTAATCCTAGTACTTCCAGTGACATTCATTCGTGATAAGGGCACATTGACTCGGAGCAAGAAAGTGCCTGAAATTGCAGGGAGCATCAAGAATTTACTCTCACAAAATCTATGCTTGACTTCTTATTTTGTGCATTTATTTATTTATTCATTTTTAATTTATACATAGTTTTTCTTATTTATGTGAAGACCACGCGGGAGAGAATCACACTGTGATGTGCTGGGCACATCACAGCTGATCTCACTGCACACAGCTGATCTCACTGATGAGTGAAAACTTTGGTAGTTCGCTGTTGGATCTTTCCATGAGGTGGTGGGATGGCACAAAGAGCTTTTTCTGGCAGTGTAATTGAAAGGGGTTTTAATCCAGTGTTTCAGCACTAAAAAGCAATAACTTCAACAGATTTTAATGAGGTGCAGATATATCATAAAGCACTGTGGATAGAGCAGAGGAGTGGTTGTCCTAGGACAAAGCACTGCACTTAACTAGCAGGCTCCTTTTTGGAAGAGTAGTGCTGCTGCCAGCTTGGGGAAGTTCTGGTCTCCTTTAAGATGGAAAGAAGTCTAAGGAATATCTTTCAAAGAGAGCAAATCTTAGTGTTTCTTCAGAAAACAGATGCCCTAGAATCAATGTGTAGTGCTGTCAGCCAAGCATTTACTGCATTGTTACGAGCTGATTGGATCTTGCCCTCCTATGGGGCTAGGGAAATGTTTTAAACATAAGAACTATTACGAGCAGATGTTAATTTAATGTGATCTGGAAAAGTTGAGTATATTTAAATGGAATTTTTTGTGCAGTTTTTCTAGAGAAAACCGGTTGCTATCACAAATTAAAATAAACACCCTTATGTTGTTGTTGTTATATCTCTGTACTATCTCTTTTTGCTATTAGAGCTGTTTTCTGAGCTACCCTGTCTTCCATTTCTGAGTGTATAAGTGATCAAAACTTACTTTGTGATTCATTGCTTTTGTATAAGAAGCCACTTCATTAGCTCCAGAATTTGGATATCAAAGTCAGTTGCTTGTATTAATTGTATTAATCATTCGGCAAAAGATGAAAGAGATTTTTACCATGCATTTGCTGCTGAAGATGAGTAAATATTGAGCAAATCCAATGTAGTATTTTCTTTTTTAAGATGATTAAAATTTAACAAAAGCTTCTGGATTTTAGAACTAAGCATACCAGTTTCCTTACAGCTGCTCTTACAACATTGCAGATCCTAACAAAGTATCCTGCAGTCCCTACACAGCACCAGACTTTCTGTTGAAAAGATTACCAACTCTCAAAACTTAAAAAAAAAAAAAAGAAAGAAAAAACAAAACAAACATGAATCTGAATGTATTTGGTGGGTTTCCCCTTCTTCACCTCTGCAAAAATTACACAATGAGTTCATTAACCCCCAGAGCAGTGAATTCCCTGTGCTTTCTGCATTCACTTGTTTGGACTTTGGAGTGGGCACCTGCAGCTTAGTCTAATTAGTTTCAAAGGGAATGTTGAATCGTTACTCAGGAGTTTAGTCTGGCCCAAAATGTCTGACCAGAAAATATCAGGGAGACAAAACTAGTCATTGTAGGGCTGAAAAGCATTTTTGTTACAGTTTCTTCTACAAACAGTGTGGATGGGGAATCATCCATGGGTGATTTCTAGATTTTTTGATAGCATTTGAATGAAATTGTCAGTTTTGTGGAAAGCAAGATTTGTTTTCTTCTTCAGTCTTTATCAACCACCTGACTCTTTCCTTGCTCCCAGCAAAGCCAACAAATATGAGTTAGTGCTGTTGAATGTTTCTTATGAGGCAAAAGCAAAGAATACTATTTCAAGGCTACTCTTTAGTTCTCATGGGGACTTTTCAGTATTTTATTGTTTCTTTGGGCTTTTTTCTGTTTGAAGCTTTGTTTATCTGATCAGAACCTCATTGTCTAACCAAAAAATGCCAACATCCACTCCAACATCTGCATCTGTTGCAGAATAGTCTGTAGGGCACTCAGGTAGAGCTCATCCAGAGAGTGCTTTTTGGGAGAGCAAGAAAAAATCATCCCTCAGGGCCGCTCGTGTTTCTGTATTGGGGTACCAGTCTGTTGCACTTGGCTCTGAAGAATGAAATAAAGCTGAATTCTTTGTTTGCTGCACTTTTTCCAGGCTTTCTTCCTTAATGTGTATCTAAAGGCATAGTAAATACAGTGTACAGAAAATACACCAATGCAGGGAAAAAAATGGTCTTCGAAATGAAACACAAGGGAGGGGGGGAAAAAAATGTATTTCAGTATGTCTAGAAATCAAACATGAAAATACTTATAAACACTGTTGTGTTTTAGCTGTTCTGTAGCTAAAATTATACTCTTTCAAAGCTGGTGTGTTTTGTGTTTGTTTTTTTTTAACCACATGAGTTTACTGTCCTCTTAGTAGTTAAGCATTAATTGGAACTGTAGAAGTGTAATTAACTATTCCTCTTAATAAAGTACTCACTAAAAAATTGCTCGGTAGATTTTTAATCAAAATAACTACAGTATGTTAAAATTAGAATCAAAGAATCATAGAATGGGCTGGGTTGAAAAGGACCACAGTGACAAAATCTAGTTTCAGCCCCCCTGCTATGTGCAGGGTCACCAACCACCAGACCAGGCTGCCCAGAGCCACATCCAGCCTGGGAAATCAGATAAGGCAAAAGTGAAAATGTTAATAGGCTGTAGGCTATGGAGAAACTTTCTGCTTGTGTATCCTCAGTGATGTTCCAGTTTAGCCTGTCGCTGCTATCTAGTCCGTTTATCTGGTTAGTGTGAGGATGCTGTGATAGATGGCTTGATGGTTTTGTGGCTCAAGAGATGAATCTGAGTGTTGAATTAATCAGAATAATAATAAAAAAAAAAAAAAAAGTGATTGGAAAGCTAGTGTAGGAATTTTTTACTATTCTCTAGTCTAGAGGTTCAAAGAGTTTAACTTCCAGGTCCTGTCTTTTGGATCTGTGTGTCCTGTAATACCTACAGTCCAGGCTATCTTCCCTTTCAAGCTCTGCTGTATAAATGCACATCCCTCCTTCTGGATGCCTTTTGTTAGGTAGTCTTCAAGCACTGGCTAGCAGGTACTTTGTATTAAGTGTCACTTCTGTGTTGTTGCACGTGTGGTATCTGTACAGACCTTAAACATGGTTGGTACCTTCTGTTATTGAGAAACTGCCCATCAGTGAATGTTTCGGTGCTGATGAGAAGTGGCGATTCCTTAGTGTGACAATGCAGGCGTTGTATTTAGAAACAGTTCTTTCTGATGGATGTAGTTCCCCCTTTCCGGTGGCATACAGCCACATTCTCAGTGCAGAAAGGGGTGAGCTTCTTCACAGTTCTTCATAATGGGTAATACAAAGCACTGTTCCATCTCCTATTCAGAAAGGGGAACGTGCTCTTAGAAGTCTGGTTCCTCTCTCTACTTGTTTTTTAGTTAATAAGTTCTTTTGGTAACCTTTTTATCATTTCATGGGACTGTGCAAAGCAGTTCAGGAAAAGCAGGTTAATAGAAGAATGTAGACTAAAGTGCTGTAAAAGATGTGGGTTTTGGTCCCAGTGGAGACTGACACTCCAGCCTACTTACTGTAGCTGGAATGTATTGATTTTCTTCTCCCCCTTTTTAGCTGCACCGCTGAATTAGGTATTGTGAAGCATCTTTCCCTGTGAAGAGAGGAAAAACTGTCATGAACTTTTTCACCCTAACAGCACAGCATTTCAAACGAAACCCGATTGAAGGGAAAAGTCTGTTAGGATTCTTAAAAACCCTAAAACTCCGCGCCCCATGCTCATTTCTCTCTCCCTAATGGCTGTTCCAGCAACCTTGAGAAGGAAAGATGGGTGACCGTAGGAAATTATTTTTAAGTCTTTTTTCATTTAAAAAGAAAAATAATTACAAAAAAAAAAAAAAAAAAACTGTGAAAACAATACATTCTGAGTTACGATCTCCTAAGGTTAGCAAAGTGGTCTTGCTCGGGTTTTCAGCAGGCTGTTCAGTCATTGTTATAATTGGCTGATGAGTAGGTTTGGACCTAACTAGAATGCCAGTGTTCGATTTCACGGTGTCCTCAGTGAAGATATGTCACCACTTACCCTGGCTTTAGTGACAATTTTCTAAAAAGGAAACTCGTGGGAAATCATTATGCTGTTTATATGTCTCCCCTGTTGGAGAGCATTATCCTGTGATATTTTAGCACTGTTTTCCACTGCATGATGGCATCTAGCTAAGGTTAAGGCAGAACAAATCCCTCTGCAATTTTGTGACTATATTTTACTTGCTGAAGGAGAAAAGATGACCGACAATTAAGTATTTTGGATGTCACTGAGAGAACATGTGCAACCGATCAATGGCGTCCTTAGGGAACATGATTTTATGAAACTGATAAGGTAGAAAAATTGGGATTTTTGTGATTTATGCTACATAATAATAATTACATCCTTTTGATAACCAAAAAAAGAGTCATTTCTGCTCAGGCTTTCCTTTGTGTGTGTGTGTGTGTGGTGGGGGTGGGGGGGGGGCTTTTGTTTTTTGTTGTTGCATTGGGGTTTTTTTCTGAAGGATGGAGTAGTTCATTAAAGTATGACAGTAACAGGTAAATACCCTTTATGATTTCCTAAGGAAATGCAGTATTTATGCTTGTGGTTCAGTTCAGGTCAATGAGTTCGAAAAATTTCTGTTTGGAGTCACCTCTCAAATTGTTTGAGAAGAAAATTGCCAGAGATTGTTTGTGATGGGTGTTTTAGCTCAACAGGGTCATTTTTTTAGGGAAGAATTACATGTTCTGGTTTTTGTCTTTAATTAGCCGACTTAACATACCGAGGCCCATATTTGAAATTCATTACTCTTATGTTTATAGGATTCAGATGTATTAGAAAACCACATTACTGTTAAACTAATTGTGAAGTTTTATTATCGTTAAGTTTCTGGTTGCAGAACAAGCAAGGTGTGGTTGTGTTGAGAATGTCAAATATTCACTTGAACGAAGGTAAATGTGCTCCTTACTCATCCAAATTACAGACTGTGGTTCAGAGGTTTCACCTGCTCGGCTCTTCCTTACAGATGACCAAGTATGTAAAATAGTATTAAAGTTTTCAGTCAGAAGTAAAAAATCTATGCTATTATGGGATGTTGGACATACATTAAGCCAATTACAAAAGCACTTATCTCTGATTTAACAGTATGTTTGAAGAACTTAAATGCAAAGTTGAGAACGTTTAGACTTTTCTCTGGACACTTCGGGCTATCACCAGAGAGAAAAAATGAGGCTGGAAAGATGTCCTTAATTCAGTATGGCTGTTTTTCTGTTCTTCTCAAGTTTTGTTCTAAAAGTATACCTGTACAGCAGGTCAGTTCCTATCATGTGTATTGAACATCTGGATCACACGCTAGTCCTTTTTTGCACTGAAGCCAGTCAAGCCGGTGTATTATTACCCACTTCTTAGTGTAATCCACTTGTACTTTATTTTGTAAATCCTTAAAGCAATGTCACATTAAATTAATTGAAAAATCCTTTTTGTTTTTTTTTTCCTCAGTGTAGTCATACAATTCTGGAAAATTCCCTGTAAGCAAAAGTGGCACAGTACAATGTAAAACTGGCTTTGCTTCCCTGCGAGTTCTGCTTTTCCTTTACGTTTATTGAAGAGCTTATTGGAAAGTAAAGTTATTGATCTGTTTTTCAGTAGGACACTAAATTTTTTATTTTTTTTTTTTTTTTTCTTCGGTGAACTACATTTGGTTGGGGCAAGTTATCAGGGTTTGAGTTGACATGATGCATACCATGAAAAAGAAGTGGAAGGGAACAGAATGCAGTATTCATCATCCAGAGTGAGCGGGGAGCGGGAGCAGCAGCAAATAGGTTCATAACAGCTGCCGAGTGCTTTCCTTTTATACAACAACATATTCTCCTTTTCTTTCCTGGCAATCACTGTTCTGTGCAGCAGCCTCAGCAGGCAACTTTTCTTTGGGACAAAGCTGCCAGGAGGTGCAGATATGAGGCTGCACACAAGTGTTGGGTGCCCTTAAGCATCTTTAAACAACTTTTTTTAGCTGTCCATTTTAGTATAATTAATGAGGTGGTTTTATTTGAGCATGTCATGAACATTGTTATGCAATTCACACACCCTCTGAATATGTATCCACCTCCACTCCTCCTTCTATGCATAACCCAACTGCAGAACAAGACAAATTTTGCAGCAGCAGAGTGCTGATTTTACAGAATGCAAATGAAGTGGCATTTTTAATGCAGCCTCTTCATATAGAGGTGAACTGAAAGGCTTAAAACCTACCAACCACTCAGATCTTTCTGTTTCTTCTGTAAAAGTTGTTAGATCTGTTACAGTCTAGAACAGAAAATAGCATTTTTCCCTGCTGTTCATTTAACTTGTTAGAACTGGTGTCAGCTGCAGAAGAAATGTAGATTCTAAATTCATATCTGCAAATGAAGCATGAAAAAAGAACCATTTGTCAAATAGCTTTGTTTCCAAATGCTTCCCTTTAGATCTCTGCACGCTGTATGCCATGTTTACATGCGTGAGGTTTTCCTTACACAGATAACCAAAATGTCTGTTGCAAAACTTCAGCACGAAGCGCTTTGAGCCTGGAGTGGATGACCTCTACACGTCTTTTCCAGCCTTATTTCTTTGTGAGCATGTTATCCTCTATGTGCTGTTGCACTCTCCTAGTGATAGTACAACTTTGGAATACACACGTGGGAAGGAGACATCTGCCTATAGGCGAAGTAGCATTCCCTCCTACCACTAATAGTATTTCTTCTTTAGATTTGTTTCTTCTGATAGAGAATGTGAACACGAACATAATGAACAGGAATAGCTTTGCTTGTGCAGCCACTTGTATATAACCATTTATTTATCATTCTAGAGGGGTTTCTTCTGTGTGTATGTTTGTTCTAGACCAAAGAACTTTGGGGATGAGCTCATGGCTTTCACTTGTCTGTGAAGTGCTGTACTTGAACATCTGCTTATGTGTATGGACTGTTTTTTTGCCTTGTGAAAAGCAGCTGCTGTTTTTCAGCCTGCCTCTAAGAAACTGACGGAGCTCTGTTGCTTCATTGAAAGTTATTCTTACGTGATGAATGTACGTGTAAGCATTTCATTTATTTGCCATGTGTTTTTAGGTGTACTTTTGATTGATTTATTTAAAATTGTAAATCATCTTATCTGTAGAAAACCAAAGGAGGCTGCAGTGCTCCCAGCCATCATGTTGGTGCTGGGGAAGAATGTTTCAGGTCCGGCCAGCAGGCTTCTGGTCAGAGCTGCATCTTCAGGAACCATGGCATGGATGGAGCAGCACACTGTATGCTGATCTGCTAAGCCAAGCAAAGAGTTGACATGACTACCATTTCTTAAGATGTGCATTAATAAAATTCTAAAAAGCTGAGACTTCTGTTTTCCACCAATGCAGAAATAAAGAGACAAAAACTAATGGTGTTACTAACGGGAATGTCTTGGTAGCTTGAACAGAAGAGTTTAACATGTAAAAACACTCCTGATTTTCTGTTGACATTTATTTATTTATTTATTTATTTATTTATTTATTTATTTATTTCAGACAGTTATTTTAGAAAATGAAGAACTTCCTAAAATATTTCTCGATTTCCTGAATGTTCGACATGTACCAACCCTGCCAAAGACAGAAAGCTGTGGGTAAGCTCTCATCTACTGAAAAATAAATGGGGGCCAGAAAGCCCGTATCCACTCAGTGCTGATGCAATTTCATTCACTTAAAATGGTCTCGCTGCCAAATCTTAAAGCTGTAAAATAAATGGGCATTAGGTTCACTTAAATGTATTTATATGTCCTCAAAATGCAGTAAAATAAATCCAGCTTCTTTAAAGGCAGAAGCAAAGTTTAAAGTACTATTCTTGGAAAGTAAGGAAGAGATTAAATAGGCTTTTCTCATAGTTCTTAAAGTATTGGGTGAATTTTAGAAGATATTCGTAAATTCTTCCTGCATAGGAAGCACTTGTTTTTGTGTGTTTTATGGTTAATCTTAATATTTGGTTGAGGTAGAAATTCATTCTGTGATCACTTCTGCGTTCACCTTCTCTGGGTTTGAAAAGGGGCCTTTCACTTCTCCATTGACCCCAATAGCCCCACTGCCCTCTTCTGGTAAGGGTCTGTTCCTGGGGTTGGATAGGCTCACGTTATGATCATGGTGAGTGTAGGGAAATTCCAAAATCGTTGTGACCAGAAGTTGTGTTATCATCTGCGGGTTTGTAGGGAGAAGCATTTCTGAACCTGGCGTGGTTGGAACTTCCAGCAGCATCGTGGAGTTGTCCCTTTTCCTCTTCAGAGAATATTCTGTGTGCCTGCAGTGGAGAGAGGGCGGGTTGGAAAGCATACAGGTTATGGTGGGACCCTCTTGATGTAGAGGAGCCCGGGGTCCAGAGTGGTCTATGGAGCTCAGAGGTCTGATAAGCTTGTTGTCTCCATTAAAGCAGATGTGATCCAGCCAGTTACACTGCTGAGTTGTGGAGCCAAACCAAAACCACCCTGACATATGGAGATCCAGAATGGAACTGGAGAGGAAGGGATGATCCTGTAGTTACTTCTGCGTGAGAATAAACCTGCTGCTAGTTTTCAGCAAGAAATCCTTTCAGCAGATTCTTAAACCATTCCCTACCTCCCTATATAGGCATTTTCATTAAAATAAGTTAAGGTCTACATCATAAGCCATGATTTTTCCCAGACAATAATTGCTTTGCCATTCTAAAGGTGAGCAGTAATGTACTGAAATTACTGTTCAGTTGTGGCACAGCTAATGTTAAGGTTCCGTAGGGATGATTCTACTATAACATTCATACAGTGCTTTTGAGGGTGATATGTAGTAGTGAATATGTTCCATGTGCAGTCAGTGCGATGTTAATAGCCACAGTACCCTCAACAGCTAGAGAAAACTGTATATACTAAATCCATATTGTCCATAAATAAATGATCAGGCATTAGTAATGCAGGGACAAGCTGGCAGGCTTGTAGCATTCAGTTGTAGTTCATGATTTCAGCCAGTGCCCCAAGTGGGACTGCACCCCTGTCACTTTATAGGTAGATATGGTTATGAACCCATTGGAGGAGAGTGGATGCTGACATTTCCAAGAAGTGGTAAAATAATATGGCCTCCTACATTTGGTGCTCTCAATGCGTTGTGCAACTACAGACCAGAGGAAGATTGCTACTTCTGATATTCCTGGAGGATTTTGATTGGTTTATTTTTTATTATGGAGTAATTTTATTAATTTTATTGTAACGGAAATCTCCTTTCACTTTAATTGCAGCTCTTTTGATGAAACAGAGTCTGAAGAATCAAGGTGAGCTCTATTCTTACTTCTTCTGTGAGGTCAGGTTCACGAACTACTTGAAATGATGGGCACTTGCTGTATTTTCCTTACAGTTGTCAAAATTAAGAGCAGTTCAGCACCATAATAGGATTTATCTGTTACATGCCATGGCTAGTTTTGTCAATTGCGTTAGCTCCATCTGTCTGTGATGTCACTTGAGCACGCCTTAACGCTTGTATTTAGAGATTCCCTACAAAACACCATTCTAACAGAGAAGGTGGCTGCTGTGAGTGTGCCCACCATGGGAAGGCTGTGAATGGAGCCTGCCGGCAGCAGCAGCAGCACGCAGGAGGCAGCGTGGCCCTAAGCAGCCTGGCGACCTGTCTGTCGAAGCTGGTTTGTACGATGCTCTGTTTACTGTCCTCCAGTACTGACATCTGTGTTCTTCATTTTTGCAGCAAACTGTCCCACCAGCCTGTGCTGCTGTTCCTGAGGGATCCCTATGTCTTGCCTAAAGCCAATGGTAATCAAACTTGTCATCTGTTAACAGTGCTGTATGACCTGCCCTGCACCGCGCCAACCGCATTATTATTAATACAAGCCGAGTCAAACAGCACTGGTCTGAAACCTAATAACCTGCCAATAAGGCAATAGCTCTTGAGTGAGAAACCATTACAGCTCGGGATGGGGTGGGTGATTTATAAAAGGGTGAATTTTTTTCTCCTGGTTGTTTCTCAGACAAGTCTGCTGAGAATTCAAACCAGAAGACTGAGGACATTGCTTCTCTTTTTTTGTTGTTGTTGTTGACCCTTGGGGCTGCTTTGCCTGAAGGATTTGAACTTAGAGGCCCAGTCCTTTGTAAGTGCTTTTTCCCTAAACACCAGTCGATCTGCTGTGAGCATGTTTGTATTTCCATTTGGATTATTAGTATTTCTTATCATTTATAACCTCTGGAGCTCTTGAAAGGGACCAAAAAAAAAAAAAAAAAAAAGGTATACTTTTAAACATAATGGATGTTTTCACAGAGCATTTATGTTAGCCTTCATCTCTTAATACATTCTTCAAAAGAGTGTTTGAAATAGCTTGTTGTAAACTTTTTTTACTTTCTTATTTTTAAAGTTCTTTGCATTATTAATTTAGAGAGCATATATTCTGTTCTCTCAATAAAATCAAATATGCACAGGGATTAAGAAAAACAACATTTTTATACAGTGTTCCACCCAGATTCGTCATCTTATTGTGAGAACTGTTACTTTTTCTAAACCTTGTATTAAAGCATTAGTTTAGTGAGCTGTATTGCTTATTTCAGTCTTACTGTGTAACACTCGTCTTAATTGCAGACTTGGGTTCATCTAGAGGAGAGTGTAAATTATGAACATCGTTCACTTGCACACTATATCTGAGATATAAAATGGGCTTTATGTAGTTATTCTGAAACACAAAGACAGTGCCTAAATGTTCCCAGCCCTCATGTAAGGGCTTGCTGCAAGACCTCTGCTCAAGGATTTGTAATTCTGTGATGATGTTTATATTCCTTTCCTAATGTGTACACTGAGTCAGGCTGAAATTCCTTCTCTGGAAATCATCAGTAATTTTCTAATGAATTTTGTAACTATACAGTTTAGCTTTACTTTGAATCAGGATAAACGCCTCTCCTTATGCATGATGTTTAAATATTGAATAGACCTCATTAATGATAGCTGACACAAAGAACTTTCAAGTCCTTTGCTAAGGCATTCTTTTTTTGGTTTTGACATACAGTATTTAGGATTTCATTTGGCAGGTGACTGTTCTTATTTGAAGACCCTAAAAGATAAAATTCACTTGCAAATTATTCTCTATTTTAATGTTTAATGAATTAAAACACAAGTAGAATGCCAGTTCTAGCATTAAAACATGAGGGGAAAAAAAACAACCTCCACATCCAGAGGCTCTTCTGTGCTGACTCAGCTTATCCAGAAAGAAAACAATTTACACAAAAAAAAAACTACTGCCTTTAAGATTTCTTTCTTGTCAGTTCAAACCATGGAGAAAAGTGCAGAATGGGCTTTCTGTAACGTTGTCTCTGATCAGTTTCCACTGTGATGGATTCCTTTGCAAAAAGCAGCCAGATCCACTCCAACTGACGAAAAGTGAGTTAGCAAATAACTATTCATCGCATTCCCTCTTTGAAGAAGGTCAGTTACGACAGTTGTTTAGATCAGAAGTAGAGTTGATCCTTCCTGGGTACAGGAGTGCTCGTGTTAACATCTTTTGAAAAAATAGGAAACTGCGTATTTATGGATTTTAATGAAGTAAACAGTTGATTTTTGAGTATAATGGACATAACTTGTCTTTATAAAAATACATATATATGTAGTGTTGTCATGATTGTAATGACTTCAGGATTGTTGTGTTGCTAGATGACTTCCCAAAAATGAGATTTACTATTACATACTTCATTGGTTTTCAGACTTATTTTTTATGACTTAGCTAACACAGAAGTGCATGAGCGCCTCCGGTTTTGTGTGTTTGAGGTGGTCACTTTTTTTTTTTGAGAGTAAAAAAATAATAATTAAAGGAAAAGGCCAATTGCTTTTACTATGTTGAAGAAAAACTACGGAGAAACCTAAAACACTGCAAGACTAAAATGGTACTGCAGAGGCTGAAAAACAAAACCTCAGATTTACTGTCACTAGATTGAAAATTCTTCTGATGATTCTCTAAGCTATGTAGGTATCACATACTTGCAGGACTGTGTTTCACTGTAGTAATATATTTAATTCAAATTAATTGGCTTAAAAAAAGCCACAAAGCTTCACAGCAGGCCTGATGGTGCAAAGATGTATTTTTTTAATAAATGCTCATTTTCCTATATGTCCTCTGTGGTATCCTACATATTACATCAGAACCAGTACAAACAGTTTGCTGGCACCACAGAACTCAATTTAGAAGGAAAACATCAGACTGCTCTTAGCAGTGAGTTTTTAATAACATTAATGATAATAGCAAAGTGTTATCTGGGTAATTTGGGGTAGCTGAGCTCAGCTTGCAGGACTTGGGGGATTGCTACAGGATTCTAAACATTAACAAATAATTTGTAGTGATGATTTGCCGTGAGAAGTTAGAGAATGCTTTATGCATGTCCTTTATGATGGAAGTTGCAGTTTGTGACAGGACCCTAAGATAATTTGTCAAGCCTGTAATGCATTCAAATCATCACTGTTAATATGGGATGAGGTGGAATGTTTAAGCAAATGAGAATGTATTGTTTTCTTACTGAGTCCAGGTCTGATTTTTTGCCCACCACTTTAGCTCTAAAATGATATGAGTAAAAGGACCAGGGACAGAATCTAATTTATCAGGTATCTGGGGAGTTTTGTGAATGTGGCATCTGCCTTCTCTGAGCGTGCTTTAGACTCACAGCCAAGGGAAAAAAACTCATTAGGGTGGAAAGTTATCCATCAGAAACAGTCTGATCTTTGGGTATCTTTGGATTCCTAGCGTACTAGCAATTCTGAGGTTGTAAAATGTAAAATCAGAAATTCTTACTCCTCATGCCTGGTATTTTAAGTCAAATTCATCGCCAAGAAGGTGGGAGTTGGCTGCAGAACATGTTTGCTTCAGTAACGTAATTCCTGGTGTTCCTCTGCATGGGTATTTTATTGCCTTTCATCAGGTAATTCCTTCGTGTTAAATGTAACATGAGAATTTAAGTGCCAGCATCCCACACAGCTATGCTAAGAATATAGTGGCTTTTCTTTTTTCCTTTATATATGGTAGGATGACTTCTTGCGTTGATCAGTCACTCTGAAATTTTCCTGCCTCACATAACCATCTGAATGGCAAAGGCATCCCCAGCTCTCCTCAGCCTGAACATCTTTTGCTGTAAACCACAGTGGAAAAACAGCTTTGAAGTATTCCCGGTAGCACTCTTGGAATTTCTTCAAGTATATTGAGATTTTGTTAGAAATTGAATTGCCGGTGTAATCCATCTTCCTTGTGAGAAGAGATTCAGATAAAGAGCGGGAGCCCAGCAGCATTAAGTATGAGAGCATCCCTTTAAATCAATAAGCTACAAATCTGGCAGCGCATTCATGCAATGCCCGGTGCTGCGCCGAGGTGGCTTTAGTGCTGAAACAGCACTACTGATAGCACATCCCCAACATGGGTAAGCAGTTCAGTGATGCAGTAACACGGGTTAGACTAGGCCTTAACCAGTCAAATTTGACAAGATCACCTGTCCTGTACTGACACAGATAACGAAGCCAGGTTTTCTGTCTTTTTTCAGATAACTTTCCAAATGTGGTTATAGAAGGCATCCTACATGGAATATTTTATCCTCATTTACTGCCAAGGTAGAAGAGATACGTGGCTAGAAGCAGCTGAAGCAAGTCTCCAAGTAACGTTTAATCAAATTAGTAAGAAGGATTCTTGTGCTCAAAATCAAGAGGCACAACCTCCACTTAACTTCAAGTGTTACTTTTTGTTTTGTTTTGTTTTGTTTTAATCAGTGTCACTACTGTTGCTGCTGTTAAAAAGATACGGAAACAACCATACAGAAGGTAGTTATACCTTGCTGACTTGTAACTATTTAACACTACAAGCTGATGTCATACACTGAGTTACGTTACCCTTTGAAAAGAATTAAAAGCTGTACTAATATTTTCTACTGTTTCTATCCTAAATTACACTAAACCTTTTTGCACCAGGCTTTTTCTCAGCACATGGGCCCATTGCTGGCAGTGGATGGATTGAAAGTGCTGGCACTGAAATGAGTGCATGAGAAACTGAGGAATTTGCTGAGTATTTTTCTTAAGTTATTTTCAGTTTGCTTCTTAATTATTGGTTGGAAAAGAACCAACGTGGGTATGTGCAGTTGCCATGAGAAATCTTGGCTTTTATGTTCTGAAATACATAGTTCTCTTTTAGAAAATTATCCAGATTTCAGTCACAGTGATGCTATCTACTAGGGGATCTTGCGTGGCATTTATGCACCTCATTCATTTATGACATATAGTCTGTGTGCATTCTTACTCTTTATTTTGCAGACTTTATTCTGTATCTTAACATTTTATGAGTCACAGAACATACAACTTTGTGGTAAGCTAAAATTTGATTAAGTAGTAACGTGGCAAAACTCATATATATACTTGTGTGTATATATATTCAGACTTAACTGGAAACTGTGTGCTACTGGAGATTACAAAATAAATTACTAGAGCATGGATGTACTGCTTCAGTGTATTTTGTTGTGTATTTCTGTTCAAAGACGTTTCTCAGAGTTATCAAAGAGGTCATCACATCTTCATGTGATGCACAAGAACGTATCAGTTGCTTGTCCATTTAAAACTCACAGTACCACACTTGCTATCTGAATACATTATACTCATGGAATAGGGAAACTGAACTTGGGCAAAGGCACAAAATCAACTGCAAAGCTAGGCATTACCAGAACTCTGATCCAGGAGGCACATGTATTGCCTCCTGCTGACTGACTACAAAATCTGCCTTAAAGCTGCTTGGAAATAGCGAAAAGTTTGGATTTGCTTAATAATACCAACTGTGACTGCAAGACTTGTCCATGTGACAGACCTTGTTTTCCTGCCTGGGGGATCCACCTCCAGGAGAGCTTTCGGGGACCAGTGGAAAGCAATTTAGGTGAGAGAGTATGAGAAACTGTTGCTTTTCCTTCCAGACTTCATTTCCCAGACTCTTTGCAGATTCTTACCTGCAAAGGTTAGGGGGGAAAAAAAAAAAAGCACAAACTGAGTAGATGTAAAATGGTAGTCTGATTGCCTAATAGTAGGCACATTTAGATGCTGCCTTCAAGCTTTCCCAAAATCATAGAATCACCAAGGTTGGAAAAGCCCTCCAAGACTGTCCAGTTTCTAACTGGACAATCGCATTTAGTGAGACAGACCTTCTCCTTCCTGATTACAGGATTGTCATCTGAATGCACTGCTTTTTTTAAAAGATGGTGGAACTTCATCTGACACATTAAAGAAATCTGCCACCCTCCTCAAATCTTAAAACCTTATCTGAAAAGCAGTACCTCTGCATGGTTTGCAGGCTCAACTGAAGTGGGAAGAAAGCAAAAGGGGACAGGAAAAAAAAAAACAAAACACAACTCTTCATTAATTATTTGAAATCAAAGTTTATTTATTCAAAACATTTCTGTATTTTACTTTTTTTTCTCCAGAGACATGTATTTAAAAGAAGAAGATACTTCTACAGAAAATAACATTTTCAGTTAAAAGGCAGTAACAAATATTGCAAAAATTTCCGAAGAAAACAAAACAACTATTTCAGGCCTTGGAAAAAAGAAGTACTTCTACAGTTTTTCATGAGACTTTCAGTAAGCTCTAGGATTATGCAGGCTTTGTCCTGAGTTCTAAGGCCTGACAGCCCCATCCAGCTGTTACACACAGCCCTATCTTTATGTAGCTGGCAACTTAGGAGCATCACCTGCATATAGAAAACTCAATAGATAATTGAGATCAGTCAAAAAAACTTAGACCTCGAAGGACTACATTGTACTTTTCACTTGGAGTACTGGTCTCACCAGTCATCTACCTCTACCACGAATGGTTCCTTTACAGCTATTTTGCCACTGTTCACGATCACGCAGTCATGAAGAGGGCGGTCATGTTCATCCGTCTGCTGAAGTTCTATCAAGTGCACCACAGACTGTAAAAAATAAAGCACAGATCAGTTGGATCAAGGAAGCTCCAGTGGCTCAAGTCTGGCACACAGCAAGCAGCCCAGCGCTCCTGGTGACTGCTTCTACCTTTATATGTATTAGGCAACAGACAAAGGAGTTATTAATAAAGGACAAAATTCTGTTAGAGATACTGAGTACTCATTTTCTGTTATCTGCCAGTTCATCTAACTAGACTAAAACTTAGTTTAAAACTCTCTTCAATTATTTTTTTTTCAGCTACTGAGCTCCTAAGAATTGAATTGGATATTCAGGATGGGATGTCAGGGGAAGTGTTCTGATGAGGTCTGCAAACTCCTCAAAGAACTGACTGGTGCAGCAGGTCGTGTTTCCCCATTCGTTTCAAAATATAGATAAAATGGACTAATAAGTTACATGGAGTTAAAAGGAGAAGTAAAATCAGTGGGAAATGACACTTCTGAACTTACATACTGTTTGGCCCTTGCAGTGATGCACTTGATCAGTTTTGCTGCTGTGTACACGTGAAGGGTACTGACTATCATTTGTTTCCTTTTTAAACAGTTCTGAATATATGTCTGTATACCTCACACTCATGTGCCCTAACAACTAAAGAGTTACCTACAGCTTGCAGAAATACAATTATTTCATGGCTAACAGGATTACTAGCATGGGGACCTGAACTTAACTCTGCAGTCAAGGTTGTCAGTGTTGACTTCGTTAGCTAGTGGTCTGAAGCAAGAGGCCAAAGGGATGTTTTCAGTTTCTATGTACTTCTGCAATCACCCATCATTTGGTATTTCAGTTCTAAATCTCCTAGCTTCAAGCTCTTCACATCCGTTTTCTACCAAATACACATTAGATTAACACTCAGTTGTTCAAGACAGCTCTAAGTTACACTAACCAATATAATGCAGGAGAGTATTTTCCTGAATTATTTACTTTCAGCTTACCATTCCATCAAGGACTTTGCCAAATACCACATGTTTTCCATCTAACCAGGAAGGCTTTGTCACACTGATAAAGAACTGGGATCCATTGCTGTCTGGGCCAGAATTAGCCATGCTAACCCATCCAATTCCGTAGTGTTTGAGCTTGAAGTTCTCATCTGGAAACCTTTCTCCATAAATGCTTCTTCCTGTGACATAAAAAGTTTTTTGTTTTTTGCTTTTTTTTAAAAAGCAAACAACCCACAACCTTGTTAAAAAATGAAACGAGTACAAAGTCAAGACTTAAAAGATTCATCATTTGAGTAAGCCCAACATCACTGTTGTGATTCAATAACTGAAAAGGTTTTGCATGGGCAGAGAAGAAAAAGGTGAACTAAAACACCAGATACATGGAAAGAATATTTGAAGCTAGTGATGCCTTAGCCTCTGAATTTAACAAGCAAACTCAGTATCTTCAAAGAGCCTACTACAATACACCACTGAGCAGCAGTGATACTTCATCTCAGCAAACTCAAATTGCATCTTTATGGCCATTAAAGATAAGGCAGCCATGTTTTGTGGCAACTTTGGTACTTCTGCTAACACTTTCTGCATAGTATACTTTTGTATTTTGCTTTAGATATGTTTATGAAGACTACAGAAGCTAGTGTCACAGACCCCAGGTGTATCTGTACAAACATTACGTAACGATTTTGGTGTTTTAAAAGAGAAAGAAAACATCAGTAATGGTTAAACTATTGTAACTTTGAAAAGAGAATGCTGCTGCACTCTGTTTGCACAGTGCCTATAGGGATGCTGCCCCAACACACCACCAGTAGCTATCCCAACAAACAGTAACAGCAGGCAAACAAACACTGCCTACCTTTAATGCTAAAACTGTGTCTTTGGTATTTTAGCCTTCCCCACTGTTTGCTGCAAGGAAAAGGAGTGTGTTTTCCATTCTGTCCCAGCGGGGAAATCACTAACACTGCACGCAGACAGTTCAAATCGTAGCACCTGATGAAAACGTGTGTAAAGGAAGGGAAGAAATCAGGCCAGAATGCATGCAATGCAAGAGATGCTGCACTAGGACTGCTCTCCTGAACTGGCTGATGTGATCTTCTGGAGGCTCAGGAGGCAGTTATAAATTTAGTGGAAGAGAAAAGAGAGAGTGCAAGACACTCATTTCAACTTCTCTGTCCCTGCTTTGCATTTCCGTCCTGCAGCACTTTTCAGAATGTTCCACAGAAATGGCTGAGCTGAGGAGAAGGGAGGTGAGACTACTCCTTCTCTACCTGCCTTCCCTCTAAGTGCTTTCCTTGCTTTGTTACAGATTAGTTCACTGCTGGGCGACTGGAATTGGTCCACGTACACATGCAATCAGGGAAGCAGTGCTGCTGCAAAGCAGAGCAGGGGAATGGTGGAGATGGCTGTAGGAGCTGCTCAGCTGCTCAAAGGGCTTGCCATGCAGCCCACTGTGCAAAGCCAGGCTCCTGACTGGGGAAAGTCACAGACAGAAAGTGCTATCTGCAGAAGCTAAGGATGAAGGAAGGTCTACATACATTTTTATTTAGTAACCCACATTTGTGTATCTTATCTTCCAAGATGCCTGGAAAAGAACTAGCTGTTTCTAAAATAAATGGTTTTTTTCTTGTTTATGGGAGTTGAAAGAAAGAAGGAAAATGCTCTTTCATCCATCTTTTCAGTAGACCCTCAAAGAAAGGACAGAAGCCAGAAGAAAGTATGTTACCTCCTGATCCATCTCCAGCTGTAAAGTCTCCTCCTTGAATCATGAAGTCTTTGATCACGCGATGAAATTTACTTCCTTTGTATCCATATCCTCTCTAAGAAATTGAAATAATGAATGTAGCACACAGTTCTGTATGATCACATGGAAATGTGCACGTGGCAAGTGGTCAGCTTTCAGAGAATGCACCACCACCTGAGCCAAGTGCTGGCAAGAAACAAACACCAGTGAGATGCAGGTGACTGCATCCAGGGTACAAGTCTGTTTGACCAGCGCTGACCGCAGTGCCTCTGCACGGCGCATCTGCAGGGCAGGGACACGCCGTGGTGCTGACAGCCACCCCCAGTGACACCTTGTGAATCAACCTGCAAGGACTTCTGTGTCTCACAGAGCAGAGCACGGCCTCGGGAATGGCACTCTTGCACTGACTGCACTGAGTTGAAGTGGACATTTCACAACCAAAATGGCATTTAAATACTCATTCCCCACTCCAAACTTTAGCACACAAAGGAAGAAAACTGCAAACCTACTTCTCCAGTTGCCAGCACGATGAAGTTCTCCACCGTTTTTGGGACAACTTTTCCAAACAACCCAATTGTAATTCTGCCAACATCTCTGTCTCCAATCTTCACGTCAAAGAACACCTAGATGTATTTGTGAAAAAAAGAGATACAAACATGAACAATGATAAGAAATAGCCTCTGGGGCGCCCGCGATTAATATTACAATCCTCAGGTGCTAGTTTCCTTCCATTTTCCAAAACCAGATTTTGCAGTGGGAAAAGGTGGGAAGAAAACCCTGCTGCTCCAGCAAGGCGTCCACTCCCCACACTGCAACCCAGAACTGCCTGGAGGAAGAAGCAGGCTGCAGTAGGTAGCCGGTTGCCTAAAGTCTTCTACGTGTGTGTTGCTAAAAAGCATATGTGGAAAACACAAAAGACTTAGGAGGCATTTAACATAGTTCAGAATGTCTGAGTGTGTATCGGAACAGCAAAACTGTTCAAACGATTAAATAGGAGCAGCTGTCAGGAAATGAGGCGTTCTAAGTTCTGAAAAAGTTACATAAAAACTATTACAACTTCTAGGAAACAGCAATGTGTATTTCTGTGATGTGGTATTTGCTGTTTTTCACTGCACTCGACCAAATATTACTAGTCTGCAACTCTAAGAAATTAGTCCAATTATGATAATAAATGACCACAGTCTCTCCAGTGTCAATGCCTCTTTCATGCGTTCCCACCAAACATTTCTACTGTTTCTTCTTCTTCCATGTGGTTTTGACTGTTGAACTCCTGGCTAACGTTACAAAAGCTTTGTAAAGAAAATAACATTCCTTTTGATGCACCTCATTCATTTTCTTGGCGCTTGGCAAGAAATAGTACAAATAGTTGTACTTGTTAGATGTGTGGCTTCCAAAGCATTAACAACAAACCTTCCCTGATTTCCTTAGCATTTTTATAAATGCATCTCTCCTCATTTTGCAGTCAGCTCTCTTTGGGTATGGGCATAGAGAGAAAAAGAAAACAAAAGCCAAAAAAACTCTGCAGGTTTTCTTAACAAAGCCTATCTTCTATGGAAATCTTGTCCAGGAGGGGCAGTTGGTGACACAGCCAAGGCTGCCAGCGATGCCCGCTGCCAGCAGCACTATCAAACGCGTCCACAGAGCACGGGAGACAAGGCAAAGCTGCCATCCCGGACCGAGGCCAGCCATCAGGCTTCACGAGCGGCAGAGCTGCAGAGGAAAACGCCAGTTCTACCTGAAATGTCAGGAAACGCGTCCTAACACCCAGCCTGAACCGCCCGGGCACAACCTGGGCTCGCCGCCCGCCTTCGAGGCCTTCGAAAAGGGAACGAAACGTCTCCGAGCTGTCAGACGCTGCAGCTTCATAGTTGCAGGGACGGAAGTTAAGCAACGGCCGTGACGGGACAGGCGGCGGCCACGGGCGCGGCGTGCGCTGCCCTCCGCCATGGAGCGGCACGCAGAGCGGCAACGAGCCGCCCGGCCAGGCGGAGCGGGCGCCGCGATGGGAGCGAGCGCGACGGCAAAGCGCCGGCCGGCAGCCCGAGCCGGCTCAGGGCTCCGCGCGTCACCGCACCGTGCGACACGTTCACGGAAACGGCGGGGCGATGGCAGCACCGCCGCGATGGGGCGATGGGGCGATGGGGCGATAGGCGCCGGGCCACCGCACGCCGCTCCCGGGCTGCGCCGCGCGGGATCCCGCCGCAACGAGCGCAGCGCCGCCTCCGGGCGCCGCTCCTCGCAGGCGAAGCGAGGCGAGACGGCGGGCCGCCCCAGCGCAGACCGACCGACCGACCGACAGAGCGCTTCCCTCCCGGCCCGGCGTCACCTTGGCCGTCACGCTGGGTCCCCTCCTCCTCAGCCCCTCGGCCGCCGCGACCAGCAGGCAGAGCCAGGCGATGGCGCCGAGCGCCGTCCGCCCGCGGGACATGGCGCGACCGAACGCTGCGGCGCCTGCGCCCGACGCCGGGCGGCTCCTCCCGCGCCATGTGGCGGCGGGGGGGGGGCGGGGGGGGGGCTCTCGGCCCTCCGCCGCGCGGCCGGCGCTGCCCCGCTTCGCTCCGGGGGAGGGGCGGCGGGAGGAGGGCAGCTGGTGGCAGGGCTGGGGTTGCGGGACGCGGCGGTCGGTGCTGAGGAGCTGATGCGAGAGCTGCTCGCTTTCCAGGTGTTCTGTCCAGCTACATTAATGCCGGCTGGTTGAGGCGTGCCGGGCACGTTTCTGGATCGTGGAATCCTAGAATGGGCTGGGTTGAAAAGGACCGCAGCGATCATCCGGTTTCAACCCCCTGCTATGTGCAGGGTCACCAACCAGCAGGCCAGGCTGCCCAGAGCCACATCCAGCCTGGCACAGATCATACCTTCTGTCTAGGTATGGTCAATTCGTCAATGCAATCCACCCGCATTACCTATTTAGACTTTATCTGCTCTAAAGCTGTCTGTTTGCACAATGAAAAGATGCTGCAAATCGTGGCGTCATCAGAGGAGTGTGCTGAGAATGGAAGAAGGTTCCTTTTAGAGCACATAGAGCACGTGTTAGCAGCCTTCAGTATTCCGAAGGCAGAATGTTTTGATTTTGGGGAGGAGACCCACGTGAGACATGGTTTTTCTGATATAGTTCAGATGCAGGTGAGGGAGGGTGCAGTCAGGAAGAGGAAAAGTGTTAGCTGATGAGAATTTGTTTTCCTACATCTGTTCAGTCACTGGTTCAGATAGTGAGGAGCAAGCAAGGGAAAGACAACCAAGAGGATGCGTTCTGGATAACGGGCTGATCTAATAGCTCTGAGATGGAGGGGCTCACTCCATGTAGGTGTGCTCAGTAAAGCCAATAAAGCCATTCAGAACATTGTGCGGAGTTCCATTTCTCTCAATAAAAATGCTGGTCTTTGCATGGGCAATGTTGCTGTTTTTGGAGGTGTAAATATTTTCTTTGTGTAATGCTGGTGTGTGGTGTGATGAGAGCAAGCGTTTCGTAGCATGGAAAAGGCTTGCAAACACGATGAGACTGTGTCTGACTTATGGTATCTTATAAAGTTTATGCATGTTGGTGATGCTAAATAACTTTTGAAAAAAGATAAAATAGCCCTTAAATGGGAAATGTCCAAAAGAGGCAGAAGTTTAATATGTTCAATAAAAGCTCAATTTCACATGGATAACCTTTTTCTGAGGCAAAATGCCATGCCTGTTTTTAGTAATCTGATATGATTGTGTAACTGAAGATAGATGTAAGTTCTGACAAACTGTATGGTTTGTAGGAACTGCAAAGAAAAAATAATCTTAGAATAAAACTAAGGAAGCCTCACCTCTGAACCATAGAATCCTAGAATGGCCTGGATTGAAAAGGACCACAGTGATCATCTGGTTTCAACCCCCTGCTATGCGCAGGGCCACTGGAGGAGGTTTGCACTCAGCGTTAGGATAAATTCTTTTATTGTGAGGGCCGGTGGCCAAACAGTGGAAAATGCTTCCCAGAAAAGTGGTTGGTGCCCCATGGGTGCTCAGGAGCCCGTTGGGCAGTGCCCTCCTCAGTATGCTCTAAAACCCTTACTGGCCTTGAAGTGCTTGGGCAGTTGGACTCAGCCTTTGTAGATCCCCTCTGAGTGAACTGTGCTGATAGCCCAGCTCAACTAGGGAATTATACGAAGGATATTGTGACCAAAAAAAAAAAGAATGGATCACCCATTGAAAGAATGTTTTAAAGCTGTCTCATGTTTGTAACGTGGTTCTCGTGGCATTTTGCAGTGCAGTGCTAGCAGATGTGCGTTGTTTTGGTGCTGGTTGTCTTCTACAGCAATCAAGCCTTTAAGAGAATAAATGACTACTGCCTGACAGCCTCCCATTTCAGTAATAGTATTTGTAATGAGGTGTTTCATTGCTTCTGAGAGAGTTTTTACAGTTTAAAATGGGTACAGAAGAGAGATATATTAAGCGTTTAGCATCTGACACTTTCTGATTTCTGGTGGTATGAGCATTGGCAGTAATTCCAGCACTTCCTTTCAGCTGTATGGCATTTTAGTGCGCTATGATTTATTGCAGTGATACAGAAATATTTCATATCCAAACTGCTCTAGTATATCATGTTATACAGGTAAAAAGAATTCTGGGCATGACATACATAATAATAATGTTTTATGGGTCTGTAGGCACTTTCATCAACGTTAACTGCTTGACAGTTGCCAGAATGAAACTTGAAGTAAGTATTGTGTTCTGTAAGGGTGCTGCAGCTGAGCTTTTATCTTTATTTCCTCACTTTGAAATGGGTTTGTGATTCCCAGACCTGAATGACTGGACGTGTGTCATCATTACCAGCCCCAGCCTCGGTCCGTATTGTTTCAGAAACCCACTGCAGTGCTCCTCTTGAGTTCTGATGTATCATGGGTAGAGCCGTATATTTAAAGCCAAACTTTAATCCCATAAAGACTTAAGAAATGACACCACTTCATCTTATGCATTGTCTGTGTTATAATAAAGTTAAAAGCTGTAAAGTATCAGGGCAGTGGTGATGGTGTGTAGTTCTAAGAGATCACAGTTAAAAAAGACAGCAGTTTAAGGTCCACAAACTGTAAGTCACTATATATGGCCTTCATGAATAATGAAGAAATAAGTTTATGGGGAGTTTTGTTTGTATTTTTTTTTTGTCTTTTCCTTTATGTAACTTCAGAAAAATTGAGTGTATCATGTCTGCCGTCTCTTCTATTAAATCACTTGTAAAATGGCTTAGACTTCTCCTGTCATCCGGTGCACTTATGCAAAATAAATGTGTCCTATGCTCTAGATAAGTGTCTTCCTTTCGGTGAATAGTTTTTAAGCTTTTAAAATTTTGTATCCAAGCACAATTTGAAGTGTCATCCTTTCCACTCTAATGGTCAAAGCATTTATTTAGGTGATACTGGCAACGTGTTTTCAAAATATTACAGCTGGAGCCAGAACTGCTTTTGCTTTGAGCCCATTTGTTTACAGGATAGCATAGCTATCTGTAATTGCACATCTCACTGGAGTGAGCATTTAACACATAGTCATTCATTTGAGTCTGTTCTACGTGCAGCCTGCAGCTGCTTAAAATTCCATGGGGGAAAAAAAAAAGAGAGAAGCTGTAGCAGTAATGTCTAGCTGTAAGGAGGTGCGCAGTCAGTTTTCTTTGTTTTCAAAGCAGCAGAGTTAAAACTTCTTAATGGCATCTCAGAATTATGATCATATATTTTTTTTATTGATCTGATTATTACTTTGTGTAAGTGTTCCAGTGCTCCAGACACTTTTGCACATCATTTGACTTTGGTTGTGGCCTCACCTCTGTGGAGGTACTTACACCTGAACATCAGTACAGGTGTGTTGGAAGGATGGGCCTTTGGCAATGAGCTCCAGTAATGACAGAAGGGACCCACGAGATAGTGGAGTCCAACTCCTGGATCCACACAGGACCACTCATAAAATCAGCCCCTGTGTCTGTGAACATTGTGATTATTTCTAGTCCAATAGTGCCCAAAGGTGAAATTCAGGAGATGCGGTTTGCAGCTCTGGGCTCTTAAGAGAAAAGAGGAGAGGATTCCTTCCTTTAAAATCTGAATAAGAAGTTCAGAAAGTTGTGAAACAAAGTCCTGTCTCATGACTGCGGTAAAGAATTGATCCAAATTTGCCATTTGCTTCCGAGACTTTTAGTTACTGTTAAGTAATACTGAATAATATTTTTTTGTTTGTTTGTTTGTTTTCATCATAGGGGAATGGGTTAATTTACCTAGGAATGAGGCAGGATGTGGGTTCATTAATTGATTAGGAGGTAAATAGCTCAGAGTTAATAGAATAGGACTAGCATACTCCGCGTTGAGAGAGCACACCAATGGGGTTGCAGCCACCTTCCAAACGCCAGAGAGGACTGCAGTAGCAAAGAGTAAAAATGGGCCTTGCATGTGCTTAGGATGGAAGCGACAACAGCTTGTGTAATAACTTCTCCTGTGTAAGTAACAAAGAAAACAATCAGATGGTCAGAGAAATTTTATATGAAAAAAAAAAGGTAATGTTTAGAAAAGACTTTCTCAGCACCAGGGGTAAGGCTGCTTCAGAGATGGTTTTACAAGGACAAAAAATGCTGTTTCTTTCGAGGTGAGTGAAATGTGAGGATAAATTACACTTTTCAACTGATCTGGGAGCTTTCTGTGCTGACAGAAGTATGATGTACTGTAATGATGTACTTCATTAGTACAGAAAATATGGCTAAGAAGATACAGGGAGCAGATATGTGTAATTTCAGGTCCTGGAGTTCAGCATTGTTGCTGTGATGCTAGCAGTAGTATCTGACCAGGACCCCATCTACCCAATTTTTCATCTGGGTCTCTCCTCAGTAAGATGCAGTGTTATCCTAAGGATGAATCCATTTGTCCTCTGACAAGGTGTGCTAGGAAAGCTGTCTTCAGCTGTTTGCACGGATTTGGGGCCACTTCCTCATCTGTGTCTTTCCTTTTAATTTGGAAGGAGATTTCATATTTAGGCATATTAGCTCTGTGGTTGCATGGGCACTGTAGTGGTGTTGGTTTGCAGGGGTTTTGTGGTTGGGCATTGAAGGTCTTCTGCTTTCCCTGTCCATTATCTGTTTGAAGTCGATTGTCCTATTTTAAACCATGTATCTTATAGAAATCCCACTAGATTATGCTTTCCAAATTCTGCATTTTAAGACCACTAACTTGTTTGAGCAATTACCTTTACCACAGGGCTTTATGTAGTGCCAGTAACATATGGTAATGTGAGCATGTTATTTTGGGGAAGGCAGTTCTTATTAATTTGGAAATAATTCTTATTTTCAGTTCTAGATAGCCAATGGCCATGGGGCCCTTCATATTAGAAGTCAGATGTTGACAGGTGATGGAAGGAGCTCAGCTTTACGCTCCTGTTACCAACGAGGCCCCAAGAGAGCCAGCAGAGGGAGAAGCTGTGGGTTCCTCACTCCCTCTTCGCTTTCGGAAGGCAGGTTTCAGGCACTGGGGAACTTTTCCATTGCGTTTTTAGACTTACCAGCATTAAGCTGCTGGATTAGAGTAGTGCTTTAAAGACCTTTTAAAAGTGTGAACAAACCCCTGTGCGCCCTGAAGACTCTGCAAAGCATTTTAAAAACAGAACTTCCTACAAAGTACATTGAATATACGTAATGCATGGAAGTGCAGTTGTCTGGAATGACAGTTTGCTTATACTGCTGTCACTTCTCAACATTTAATTTATCAAAAACTGATGCTAATGACATGTTCCACTTGCTATTTGTGTTCTCTGTATTTCCTATCTGGCAAGACTGTTAACTTTCAGCAGCTTTAGCTGTATTTGTTCTTAGTGCGTTCTCAGCAAATGTTACTGTGCTTTGTTTGGTTTTCAGCTTGTTCACTGGTTGGTTGGTTGGTTGGTTTATAAATCATATATTGATATAAAGAACTGTAGCATGAAAAAGCTGAATTTGTGACTGCGAGCAAGGAAAACTGGAATAAAGAGCTCAAGGATCAGATTAGTTTACATCCTTTTACTAAGAAATGCTTTCAGGATTGTGATTTCACGTTGTGTTTTATGTGCTGTGTTGTCTGCTGTGACTATAATGCCACTGAAACTGTTGCTACTCTCTCAGTCCTTAAACTGCATCATACATTGTTGGATGCCAGATTTTTTCTGTCTGGAAGCATATCTTCATTATGTGCTTTGGATGGCACATCTCACACGGTTGTGGCTGACAAAGTAATGGTCTGGATGGTGAAACAGATTATAGAATCTCATTTATATTATTTAATCCATTAAATTCTAGATAATCCTCATTAAGGGCTCAAAAGGCCTACTTTGATTGTTGTTTTCAAGTTCAAAATAGACTTTAGGGGATTCCACAGATGCTACCTGGAAGCTGATTTACTCGTGTCCAATTTTATGTCTCTTAAAATATGTCCCTAGTTTCTAGCAGAAGCAACAGAGTAGAAATAGAGCAGATGTTTCTTTGATTGTATCTTGACATAGGGATATGTCAATGGTATTCTTAGAAATGGAGAGATTTTGGCTTGGCAAACTACTGGTGGCATTTTTCTTCTCATTAAAACTTCAGATTGATAAAGTCCATGTACTGCTCTGTTCTAAAATGTTCAGGCTTTTTTAAACATTAGCATTCTTATCATTTCATTGGCACTGCAGGCTCCTAGGGAGCTTGCTTTCTCCAGATCTCTTCCTTCATGTCTTTCCTTCCACCAGCCTAACAAGTGAGAAAAAATTCACCCCTAAGACTGCCAGTTGTGGCTGCTGCTCAAGGCAGGGGATTACAGTGAATGCTTAAAATTTGGTTCCAGGAAGGCTTTTTCCTTTTTAGGGCTATGCCCTGTCTCCCTCTCAGTTGGCAGAAAACCCAGCACTTTCTTAGATTTAGCAATGTTTTGTGTCAGAATTCTCTAACTTCAGACAGCATTGCCAAGGAAGTGACAGCTTTATATGTATCCCTCTGTAAAAAAGCCTAGTGCTGTTGTAAATCCAAAGTTTATTCACAACTGTTGTGCTAACATATGCTATAAAGGCAGATTGATACGTCATGTGACCTGCAAACTACTGTTTTCACACTTAGGATAGCAATCTGAAAATCTGAACCAGTAAATCTTCTTAAACATGAAGACAGAATTTGGTCCTCATTTCATAAACAAGTTGGCTATGTATATTATGTCTAATGCAGCAAATGTTCCTTGGAGGACAAACAATGTCATGCACAGCAAAAGTGTTATCCTTCAGTGACATGGCTCGTAAATTATAATGTCATTAGGAACTCAGATTTAGAAAAGCAAAATGAGTGTTTGAAATGTAAATTAGAAGTTGGATATTTTTTCTGCCTCTTTAGCATGGTGTAAACCCTGTTCTTACAGAGCAACGTTTGCCTCTGTTGAAGCAGGATATTCGAGCCCATGAATGGCACGTCTATGAAGCCTTCCAGCAGGGGTGTCCTTGTTGGCTGACCTTCCCTTCCACTGTTTTCCATCTGCGATGCTTCACCATTAACTGTATTTTCTTTCTGAATAGGATTTTTTCATTTGGTGGTGTAGGATTTGTCCATTTTGCAGTCTGTAAGGATTGACTTGGCTAGGGATGCTATTCTACCGAGACAAAGAGTGTCTACATGTATTCTTTTCTGCCAGAAGGTAAGAGCAGTAGAAGAGACGTTTCACAGTTATCATCTGATTAAATGAAGCTTATCCACCGTTGTGTCTGAACCTCTTACCAGCTAAAAGATAGAGGCGATTGGTGTGTCTGTGCTCAGACCTAGGACAGGCCACTGTGTGAGTGCAGATATTATCACAACTCGTATTTCAGCCATGGCACGAATGAGCAAAATTGTCAGGTGTCCCTACCCCGATTGCTAGAGGAAAATAAGATGGCTGTGGCCTTCAGGTCAATTCATTAGAACGAAGTTCTCAGTGAAAGCTGGAACAGGGAGCAGGTCATCTGTGAGGGACAGCTAGGAAGGCAGGCACAAGTTCAGCAAGCTGGCATAAATATGAAGAGGCTTCAGGTTTCCTTTCCACTGAATTTAGGAGATCTGTGGCAAGTGCCAGCACAGTAACTTATCACATTACCTCACTGCAGCTCTGTCTGTATTTTTCAATAGTTGCCATTGTGAGAGGAAGTGACGAGTTACCTGCCTGAAAGACTATTTTCAGCAGTAAGAAGATATCTGTGTCACTGTGTGAAGCCTGTATCAAATTGGATGATCAGGCAGCATCAGTGTGCCATGTATAACCTTCAGCTTGCCTGGAACCTGTGTCTTTTCCTGCTGGACAAGAACCTTATAAAGACAGCTATGAATTTTATTGATATCTTGAATAGGTCTCAGCTGTTTCAGTTGGAGCTGGCTGGCTGAGGCCACTATAAGCCCATCAGCCACTGAATTCATATTCACCTCTGCATTCCCTTTTCCAATAATATCATCTCTAGTGTCATGAGTTTTCTCAGTGAGCTGGATGAGGTAGAGAACAGTTATCCATCCCTAAGCCTGTCCTTTTGTAAGACCTGACAATGTTCTCTGTATTTACCTGGCAGTAATGTCAGGAAACCAAGTAAAAAAGTATTCAAAGTTACGCTATCTTGTGACCTGAGTAATCCCATGAATAATCACAGTCACCATGAGTAATATCATGCACGTAATGGTTATATGATTTTATAGTACATACACAGGATTCAATCATAGAACCCTAGAATGCCTTGGGTTGGGAAGGACCTGAAGGATCAGCAAGTTCTAGCTTCTGTGCTGCAGGTAGGGTTGCTATCTGCTAGATAAAGCACTAGATCAGATTGCTAAGGGCCCCATCCAACCTGGCCTTATACACCTCCAGGGATGGGGCATCCAGAACCTCTCTGGTCAACCTGTTCCAGCACCTCTCCACTCCCTCAGTAAAGAACTTCCCCTGACATCTAATCTAAATCTTCCCTCCTTTAGTTTCCCCCCTTGTCCTGTCACTATTTACCCACGTAAAAAGTTGACTTCTCTCTTGTTTTAAACTCCCTTTGTATATTAAGAGGCCACTATGAGGTCTCCCTGCAGCCTTCTCTTTTCCAGGCTGAACAAGCCCAGTTCAGTCAGCCTGTCTCCATAGGAGAGGTGCTCCAGACCTTGGATCATCTCTGTGGACCTCCTTCAGACCTTCTTCAAAAATTCCGCGTCTTCCCTATGTTGCGGGCCCCAGACTTAGATGCAGTACTGCAGATGAGGCCTCATGAGGGCAGAATAGATGGTGTCATCACCTCTATGTCCCTGCTGGCCACCTCTCTTCTGATGGAACCCAGGATACCATTGGCCTTTCGTTCTTCAAGCACACACTGCTGGCTCGTGTTCAGTTTTTCATCATTAAGGACCTCTAAGTCCTCATCAGGGCTACTCTCAAGGACCTCTCCTTGCAGTTTGTGCACAGGGATTACCTCGACCCAAGTGCAAAACCTTGCACTTTACTTTGTTGAACCTCATTATGTTCATCGGGGTCCATCTTTTGAGTTTATCAAGGTCCCTGTGGATGACTGTAAAGCCATCTGTGATACAGACCCAACTATAAGCTGTGGTGGCAATTCCATTTCTTTTGCAGTATCGGCTGTTGAAGAAAAGAGAGTTTTGTATTTTGAGAATTTGTCTTTTGAAATGAACTAGAAACTTTACATACCACCTTGGAAAGTGTTGCAAGAAACTATGAAGGAAACCTCTGAAAATAGATCCCAGAACTGTGCATGGGAATGGAGTAAGCAGGCTAACAGAGGCAATGAGTGCCCAGACTGACTTCAGATGTCATCAAAGCTGCCACTGATTTAAGAAGGCCTTAAGTTAGGTATGAAAGCCTGGTATGACGAGCTGCTTGGATGCCTAGCTGAAAGTATTGTGTTCTAGACAGTACACGTCATTTTTAGCTCCATCTTATGACGAGTATCATAATTTCTGTAGAACCTGGTGAACAGATTTTCTTTAGTTATTCTTCAAATCATTGTTTAGGATTATGCTAGTTTACTTCTTTACAGCCTTGTTCTCAAAGTTGAAACAAAGTTGAAGAAACCATGAAAAGATAGGCAGAAAATGTTAATTTTGTATGCCATTTTCCCCTAAGAGATCCCAAAAGCATACAAAGAATGAAACAGTGAGAATAATTTACACTCAGCAATATATCGTGCTGTCTATTTCCTTTTTCACTTGAAGTGGAAATGAAGATGTTAAAGTTTCCTGCTGATAAATCGTAGCAGTAGTGGCTCTATGAGGTGTAGGGATCCTTAGGTGTAAGGGGTGATACAAAATTCAGTTTTTAACTCAAAGTCTTGTTGTATAAAATACCTGAGATACTTTTTTTTTTTTTTTTTGGAAGAAACGGGCTTAAAATGTATGAGGATGGATATGCTTTTTATTTTCAAGAAATATGTGTATGAGCCATGTAGACATAACCTTTTCCATGATTGTAATTTTAGATAGCTTATTTCCATTATTTTCATTTCTGTTTAATCCAGGCAGTGTTCCTGGCCTGGTGGAACTACATTTTTACTTGTTTGCATTCAACCACATAGGTAATAGGAGTAGCAGTACAGAATTTTGTGAAAAACAGAGAAATAGGATACTCTTTGGAGGCCAAGGGACTTTTTTTTTTTTCTTTCTTTTGTTCTACAGGACTGAAGTGGATGTTTCAGAAGGTGCCAGCTAAAGTCACCTAAAGCTACTAATACTGCTATCTTACCCTTTGCTCAACCTGTCGGAACAGAAGCCTGAAAGATCATACAGTCACAGAACAGCCAATGTTGGAAGGGCCCCTAAGGATCATCATGTCCCAGGAATTCCATAGATGCAGAGCTGCTTTTAGAGTTCAGCTGATTTTACTGTATCCATTTTCCCTTCCTGAATGTAAAGCCCAGGAGCCAAGAGCCATATTTATTCACCAAGACAAATGCGGCCAAACGTTTTCATCGTTTCATTAGTCCAATGTGCAAACACAACTTATCTCCAGATACAGTGCTGTTGTATCCGAAGATCATTAAAGCAGTGATTCCTATTGAATTTCAGGGGAAAAGAAAAAGGCAAAATATCAAGACGTTTTGTGTTTCTCAGAATTACCCACAAAACTTCTCCAGAGAAGATTTCTGTAGTAGATGGAGTTGAACAGAATAGTAATGAGTCTGAGTAGTCAATCACTTCAGAATCTGTAGTGATAATACTAGGCTCCCTTTTGTGTATATCATTACTGCATGCATGCTGCTGAGGGTTAGGAAGTGAATGCTGTTGGTGAGAAGATTATTCTCTATCTCTGTAACTGAAGCTGTATCTTATTTTTCATTCTTTCATAGCCCACACTCCTTAGCGTGCTTTTCCTTAAGGCTTTTTCTCTGGTAGTTGAAGAAGGGGATAGGTATGTGTATAAAAATCAGAGGAGATGGTGCAGGTCCCAGAGCATGGCCTCTAGCATGCTACTGTCAGCAAGGAAGACTGTGAGGAGCCAGTCTGTGATACAACAAAAACAACGACAAAAAAATGAAAAACTCCAAAGGGGGTCCTTGAGTCCTTGTGGATGCAACAAGACTAGCTGGAGTCAGAAACATTCACTTGTTGCATTGTGACTGTGACCTTCTGTGTTGTACTTACCCTGACTGGTGATGTAGTGGAACAGGCTGCCCAAGGAGGCTGTGGATGCCCCATCCCTAGGGGCATTCAAAGCCAGGCTGGATGTGGCTCTGGGCAGCCTGGGCTGGTGGTTGGTGATGCTGCACACAGCAGGGAGTTGAAGCTAGGTGAGCACTGTGGTTCTTTTCAACCCAAGGCATTCTGTGATTCTATGATTCTGTCACTTAATCGTGGGTTGTGCAGGCTCACACAGCTGTGGACTGAGATAAAAAAGACTGAGAGAGAGCTACTTGGTAAATTGCATTATTGTTTTCAGCCAAACATACAGATAATCAAGCTAAAGCATGCAGCTTTGCTTACACAAGCACAATTCTTGCTAAAGACTTTCTTGCTGTCCAGCATTTTGTCCAGAAAATTTTTGCATTTTTCTCCTGTTCTCTGTAGCATCATTAATTTATATGAAATAATGTATCAAAACAGAAAAAACAAGTTACTGTTTATCATCATTTTAATTTTAGAATGTTTACTCTAACCCAACTTTAATGCTAGAGTGGATGATTGGAGCCCTTTCCTCACTCCCCCCAATGAGGGAGGCATGGACATACTAACAAGAGTTCAATGTAGGACCATAAAAATGATTTAGGGACTAGAGCACCTCTCTTTCAAGGGGAAGCTGAGAGAGCTGGAACAGAACGCTCACAGAAGGATCTTGCCAGTAAGTACAAATACCCACAGCGAGGGTGCAGGGTGGACAGAGCCAGGCTCCTTTCAGGGATGGGAGGAGAGGCAGTGAGCAAAAAGGGGAGCACAGAGGTTCCCTCTGACCACCAGGCAGCACTTCTGTGCTGTAGGGGTGACTCAGCCCTGGCACAGGCTGCCCAAAGGCTGCGGGTCTGGTCTCCTCCTTGTGCTCAGGTGTTCAGAAGCTGCCTGGAGTGGTGCTGGTCTGCACGTTCCTGCTTCAGCACGGATTGGGCCACATGTTTACGCAGCTCCCTGCCAGCCTTGACCATCCTCTGCTTCCATTAACCTGTTTTCACCACGAGTATGAACTGCTGTCACCTGCTGCAAATGGCCCTTTCTGTTGATAAAATACACTGTAATGTGATTTCCCAGCATGTCCAACTGTGCTGTATGATTCATCCACCAGAAGAAATATCAGGATTATTGCCATATGCACTCTGTCTTTAATCTTACAAAAATAAACACTGAAGCCATTGAAGGTGTAGCAAATTGCTAAGTTGCCTAAAATAGAACAAACAGTAACGTGGTATCCCCTTCTTCATCATGCAACAGTAACTGAAGAATTCTCTGCTAGTAATTAATTCCGGGGGGGTGGGGGGGAAGGCAAAACGTATGTGGAGGCAATTAAGAACAGATTTTGCAACATGCAGTTAAACCCCCAGCTCTTAAATGTCCCAGTCGCAAAGTTAGCTCCAAGAACAACACTGTACTCCATGATCTAGCTGCTACAAGCAGGACTTTAAGTGGGTTTACAAAAGACCCAAAGTCTCTTTTCTTCAAATTCAAGGGAAGCAGCAAGGAAAACTGATTAACTGCTGGATCACTTTCCACTCAATGAGTTTCCACTGTGAATTTCATAAAATAAACAGCCTGAATGCTTCAATTCTGTGGCTACTACCAATTGGGGTTCATAAGACCACTCTATAGTTTTTCTTATGTTTTAAATGAAGCTGTCATCCTTTTGCTTCATCCTTTCTGTAAGAATGTTACTCATTCATTGGGAGTAATTACTGCAGTATATTCTGTGTACTTTGTGCAACAGGCTGTGACAGCAAAATAATATCTAAGACTCTTGGATCTTGGCCCCCAGAGTTGTGTATTTTGATAGAAAGATGCTCTTGCTGCATTGGAAGAAAAATTTGTCTTATGATGGACTATAGGTTGCTGCTTGACTTTCTTTTCCAGGGTTAGGCATTCTGGTTATTTTAGTGTCATAATAGAAACAAGCCTAGAGGCAAAGCACAGAATCAAAATCACTGTGAATATTAAAACTACAGATTGTACAGTATTACAGAATCACAGAATCACAGGGATTGGAAAGGATCTTGAGAGATCATCGAGTCCAACAGCCCTGATAATGCCAGTTCCTTACAAAAGGCTGCACAGGTAGGTGTCCAGATGGACTGATTTTTTCCCTTGTATTTCATCACTCTTACACCTTTTCCCCATTTTATGCTGTGCTAACATCAGTCAAATACCTTTGAGCCATCCCACTTGAAGGCAAACAATACAAATTTGAAGCTGTTCTGACATGAGTTGTCACCTCAGAAGTGCCAGACATGTGGACAGTCCTTTCTCCAGTCGCTAGGAATGAGTTGTGACAGTGTAATCTCTATTTGCAGTTGACTGTAAAAGGCAGAGGTACTGGAAATGGGAGATTTCAATGTCCTGATTCTGTTCTGTAATCGCAGAGTCATAGAATTGCTCAGGTCACACCTGTGTTTGTGTCCTGTAACAAACTAAGAAACACTCCACACACAGTGCACAGCTATTTAGATGTTCACATTTGTTCCACTGATTTCAAAGAACGTTTTTGTATCTGAAGTCTATGCCCATACTTACTCCATATAGGATCAAGGCCTATTTTTTTAACTGACTTGGTTTCATCATTTGGAGTATGCCCGTTGGCTGTGTTAATGATATTCATAAGAGGCTTTGGGGAAAAACATTGTAAAGGAGAAGCTAAGTGCCACTATTTCTTTCTACGTGTTCTTAGTGTTTATTCTTGGCCAAATCTCCCAGAAATGTAAATGGAATGAAGTCTGAGTGAAACTTCAATTATGTTTTTGATACCTTACCTTTCTATTCATTTTTAATTGAACATAATTGTTGGCCAGACAGGAGGAGTTTCCTGTTGTCATACCAGTTACCTAGTGAAATTATTCTATGTATGTAACAGCTGAATCACCCTCATAATGTCAGCATAGCACTTCTGCAAACCCTTTTCTGAAAGACGTACTCAAAAAATGAGTGTTCTGGGCTGCAAGTTAAATGCTGTTTGAGGACTCCTTGACTGTACACTTACAAGTTTGGACCATATAAATGTGTACAGAGATGTTTCGAAACGAGCCAGATCTGCTTATTATTCCAACTTAATTGCTGAGCAGGCAGACTGCCCTACTCTCTTGTAACTTTTTATTGCAAGGAAGCTGTCTAATCTGGCTCTTCCTCCACCAACAGAACTTTTGTGAACTGTTCACATTCTGCTTTGAGAACAAAATTAAGATCACTGGGAGTCAGCTGCCCTCTAGCAAGCCTGCCAACACTAACAATTCCATAATTCCAAATACTGAGCCTGTCACAATTCTCAGGCTACAAACACTTTCGGCATTTAATTCTCTAAAGCCTAAGGGCACTATTATGTTTTGCCAGATCTTTGGTCTAAGCAGTTACAGTTTTTCTTAATTCTCTAATCCCTCTGGGTTCTCACGTTGTTAATCTTTCTTTGATGATGGAGAAATTCTTATTAATGACACAAAGTAAAACAACTATCAGTCCAGTTTCAAAGAGAAAAAAAGAATCTGTTAGCAGTAGAAGATCCAGCATGTTTTCCATCTAATGTTCAGTCATCATTCCTTTTTTCCTTTTTAGTGATTGTAACACACTGCAACTGCGGTGATATCTTTCAAAGAAGGTATCTGGGCTTCCTCTGTGGCTGGATCTGTGAAACAATACTCCCAAGCGTTTATTTTGATCTTCATACCCTGAACTGATCATAACTTTTTTTTGGCTGCTGCTGCTTGACCTCTCTCTTTGGCATCATTTTGATCTTAATGTATTATTAGGTCTCTTGGCAACGCAGATTGAGATATATTACACACACAGTCATTATGCCTTTCTTTCTTTCTCTCACATATCTATTCA
The DNA here is from genome assembly GCA_035772895.1 of Perdix hodgsoniae. Lineage (NCBI taxonomy): Eukaryota > Metazoa > Chordata > Aves > Galliformes > Phasianidae > Perdix > Perdix hodgsoniae. Next base: position 844,239 of record JAPSGF010000078.1, read on the forward strand.
CAAATACAGACACTCTAGGGTATCTTGTATGTAATGTAATGCAAAAAAGGCAAGTGGAAGTGCATGAATACTTAATACTCATCTCTAGGTTGGATGTCAGAGGGAAGTTCTTTACAGAGAGAGTGGTGAGATGCTGGAACAGGCTGCCCAGAGAGGTTGTGGATGCCCCGTTCCTGAAGGTGTTCAAGGCCAGGTTGGATGGGGCCCTGGGCAGCCTGGTCTAATATTAAATATGGAGGTCGGTGGCCCTGCCTGTGGCAGGGGGTTGGAGATTCATGGTCCTTGAGGTCCCTTCCAACTCTGGCCATTCTGTGATTCTGTGACTCTATGTAATTCAATTAATGGATGCAATTTCTACCACCTAGACCATTTTTCAGCAGAAGTAGTAAGTTCTTACAAAGATGCATAAGAACCAGCATCTCTGTTGCATGCAGGAAAGTCAGCCTGCTATACTGGTGGCTGATCAGGGCACAGAAACCAAGATCTCAGCATTACTGGACTGTGGCAAAAGGAGCATCGTTACTGAAGTCCCTTGGCTTTTCAGCCATCCTGTCTCAGTCTATTTATGTGGCAAAGTTTGGTGGTCACTGTTCAGGATATAAGCAGGAGTAGTGCCTGGTTTTTTTAATCTCTGCCTGTCTCAATGCAAGTCTTGTCTGTTAGTTTGCAAAATGCTCAGTTCCACACCGATTTATTTGTATAGGACTGTCAATTGGATGTTCATTTGCCCAGATGAACGTTAGTGCTGCACCTGGGTAGGCCTGGTTGGGTGTTCAGTGTTTGGCCACTCAATTTCTCAGCACAGTGTCTCTTAGCGTTGGTTCTTTTGCTCAGCTCTTCCTGAAAGGTGAATGTAAGACATGTAAAGCTAAATCACTCATCTTCAGTTCCAGAAAAGAACTGCAGCTAGTTTCTGAGTTTGCATTCTTTAATGGTGCTTGAGGGATTCCTGTCTCATCAGTGAAATGCCCTTTTTTTACCAGCTCTTACCTTGTAGGTACCTAATAGGTACCTACCTCTGTGTGCACCTTGTTACGTTTGATATTGAAGTTGTATTTCTTGAAAACACTGCCAGAATACCAGCCCATTCTTATTTGTATATTAGATTATTTTACACCTTTTATGTATCCACATCCTCCTCGTGTCAGCATCTAGTGTCCAGAATAACTTGGAACTGTGAAGCTTTAATTCCATTCTTCCTGGGTCATTGCTTCCCAGAGGCTTTTTGAGTACATATGAAATACTACCTGTGTATTTAATCAAAATATATATTAGATGCACGCATCCATTAAGAACTCCAGGTATCAAATATCAGTACTTTTATTTCAACTGGAACTATGTGGGAAACTGTTTAACATATGGTTCTTTAGTGACTGTAACTGTGATGAAATGGAAAGGTCTTTGTTTTGATATCTCTTAGCTTTTCCGTATTCCATCTGTTCCTCTGAGTCCCTTCAATACAGACAGTTGTGATAACCTAACCTGTGGCTGTTATTTTTTTCTTTGTATCAGACCCTATCACAGATAATAAAGATTAAAGAATCTCAGGTTAGCTAATCAATCTGCTTATCTTATATAAATGGAAAAGTATCTAGCTCATTCTCCCACAGCTGTGTTTATTCTACATAGCTACCTATATTAAAAATGGTTAAAAAAAATGTGTTCTAATTGTAGAAAAACAGAAGAAGGGAAAGCAGCTATGGCTCAATGCACACCAGGAGTAAGGCTTGTTAGCTGGTGCCATTTTCACAGAGTCACTTTGCTGACCTCAGTCAATTTGAATTTTAACAGTCAGTTGTACCAATTGTAGTGCAAAGACCTTAGGAAATGTTTTCAGTGTAGTATGAAACTTCCCACTGAATAAGCCTGACAGTATTTTATTATTTTTTTAAATGATAAATTCCACATGCTTATTCCATCTAGTAGGTGACACCATTTAACTAACTAGCATTTTTCTCAGGTATTTACCTTGATCACTTGTCAAGCAAAAATGCATTCCAAAATGCTAGTGAATACTAAGTGACATCCAATAAATCCGTATCGTGCTCTGTGTTATGCAGAGTGCATTCCTTCTGACCGAATGCCTATGGATTTGCCCCCTTATTCCCCAGGATACAAAGGTAATATATTACAGCCCTCAGAAGAATTTCCAGAATTCCCTATCTCAGATTTTAGCAGAAGTGAACAGCGATAACTGATCTGCAAATCAAATTCAAAGTGTGTTTGGGAAAGGCTGTGTTGCCATTGCATTAGTATACAATTTCCCTTTCTTGAAAAGTCCAAGAAAAAAAATCTCACAAAAAATAGCTGTTGAGTGCTCTTCCTGGGAGATATACTCTGGAAATTACATGTGCCCTTGATTGTTTTCATTGTTCAAAGCCAAAGTAGGCTTTGTAGAAAATTCTCCCACTGCATCTGAAGGTGCTTCTCAGGTTATCTAGAATTCACTGTTTGAATGTTATTCCTCTTTGTACGTGACCAGTTAAGTTAAAAAGAAGTAAGAATGATTCTGTCATTTTTTCAGGTCATGTGTATTTAATTAAGGAATCACTTTCCCTTCAAATCACTACTCTAGAGTAATACTGTAGTCTCTCTACACCTATGGCACTGCTCTACATTAAAATGATTCTTGCTGCTTTTGTCCAGTGTATGTGATCAAAGTATGCAAATCCTCAGTATTTTTCCGTGTCTTGGTTCTCTCCATAGCTCCTCAGCTTTTCTGAGTGCCTAACATGATCTTCTGTGAATTTTTGCAAACCTGAAGAATTCCAAGGGAGCTCTACGAAGTCTGCAGAATGGGCAACCAAACTGACAGCTGGGAATGGCAGAAGACATTCTGAGAGGCGCTTGCCAGGGTCACTCAGGGAACATTAACACAGCGGGGAAGTAAGGCCAAAAGCATAGCTGTCTTGCCTCATATATGGTCTGCTGCTCAGAAACGTAAGAGTAAGTTCTGCCAGCACAGACAGTAAAGTGAACTTACTTTCTTTCTGGAGTCAATCTGAACTTCAAAAACATCCTCATTCGATATCAGCAAGGGCATGTCATAGTTTAAATCGTCAGATTTATGTTGAATCAGTTTACTTCATCTCTACAATGAGTAGTACACTTGTAACCTAGAAGGCTAAATAGTATAAATTAAGTCAACCTTTAATTTTTACCTTAACAGTGATTTTAAGGACTTTTTATCTTAAATAGTGTCATTACAGTGGAGTGTGTAGCATGTTTTCATAATCTGAGTAGTTGCAAAATCAACAAGAAATTATTATGAAATTACATTTTGAAAGTCAGAGAACACTAGGTAATTTACTGGCATGCATTAAAAGTCTGTTCTAGCAGAGGAATGGGTGGTTTGATATCAAATGTAGAATCATAGAATCATAGAATGGGCTGGGTTGAAAAGGACCACAATGCTCATCTAGTTTCAACTCCCCTGCTATGTGCAGGGCTGTCAACCACCAGACCAGGCTGCCCAGAGCCACATCCAGCCTGGCCTTGTAGTGATAACATTCCAGAATGTTACGTGTTGATTTCAGATAAATGGCACAGTAATTCATCCATATTCAAAAAGTAGGATCTGGGCACCAGCAGTGCTTAAATCAATTTTTGAAAAACCTCTATTGAACTTCAGACACTTCTTGTTGTTTAATTTCCTAGTCATATATTACACTGGCAATATAAATGTCTGGAAATAGAACTATAGCAGTTGAAAGTAAGATTTTCTGGAAAATTCAAAATGATAAAGACTCAAGTGAAAACAACAGTCCTTATCAAAAGACGTACAACAAAAGAATAAATCCTTTTCGTATTTTAAGCTAGCAGTGTGACTATAAGCTAATAGTGCAAATATTACCCTAAAATAAGGTAGCAGTAAACATGTTTCCAAGATTAGCAATAAGCACACTCAGGTTAGTAGGCTTTTTTAAGAGAAGGAAATCTTAAAGCTGTCCCAGATATCTGTGGTGAAGATTGGTAGAGGTCATGTTGTAAGTTCCTCTTGGACCAGTCTTCTGTAAGTGAAGCAGGAGTGGTATATCACAGTCTTTGGTGACATTTAAAGAGCAGACAGAGAATATATTATCAGAGCAGCTGCATCTGCGAAGAAGTTACCAAATACTGATTATTTTATCATCTCACAGCTAAAATTGATGAGTTCAACCAGCACAACAAGTAGTCTGGGAAGCTCCTTCCATTCAGCAACGTGCTTAAGTTAACCTGACTTTGAATATATGCATTAATCTGCTGATACAGTCAGAATAAGGATGTGATTCCTTTCCCTACATCTCTAATGACTGTAGCATCAGATACAATAACAAATTATTTCACAACAGCAGCATCTTAAACTCCAAGGAGAAATTCCAGAATGACTGGAACGACTGTGTACTGTTGAAAGTATGATGCTGTAGTTAGGTGTGCAATATATGAAACACCTGTGCTTTATTACTTACATGTCATCCTACAAATCTCCTGTAGCAACTGCCTTAAAAGAAAGAGCTTCTTCTACAATAGGTTAAATAACCAATGCAAAAGAGCAACAGAAAGTCAGAATTTCATAGTCTGCAAACTCTAAGACCTTCTGTCTACACTGTCTCTAAGGTCAAAATAGTATGTTTTAAGGTCACTGTAATGGGCTCACTGTAACAAAAGTGGTAATCCTGTTGGGATTATATGGAAGGAGATACCCTGTCTGTTTTTGCTGGAAGAACTATTTAGTTACCAGTAGCGGAGTATGGGAGAAACAGAATTTACTTTCAGCTTTGGAGAGAAACCAAAGTCCAGTAAGTGGTTTAGCCAGATACGTCAGTTCGTGCCAGAAACATAAGATTTGCCTACAACAGTTGTAGGGCAGAAGCTCTTCCAGCCAGTGGTTTATCTGGACCAGCAGGGAATGCCATCAAAGTCTTCTCATTCTGGTCAAGTTCCCTTCTTTTCTTCTTCATAACCATTAGCAGTTTTGCAGACAGTTTGAGCAGCAGGGTTGCAGGTAGCCAGTGCCAAAATCTCCACCGCTCTGTCCTCCCACATTCCTGACTAATTCATTGTCAGAAAGTTAGATGGAGTTTTATAGCTTCTATTTGATGCTTAACCCTTAATTTTCCCCTTGATTATCCCAAACTGCCAGCACAGACATTACCTGATCCTAATTGCTAAAGGATGGCTCCAACTTCCTTTATCTCTGTACATGTCATACTGGGGTCTTTGGCCTTTTTGTTTTCTTGTGTGTGTTTCAGCATCAGCAGTTGCTATGGACACAGTGCTTTGCTTAATAGTTTGGAGGATTCTTGACATTGTATAGCCAAGATTTCCTTTCTGAGATCACACTGACATAGTGGAACTTCTCCCTGCAATTATCAGCAGCTGCTGGAGACATTTTGATTTCTTCTATTCTGTGTTTGATATTCACTTGCCAGGGTCATCATGGCATTTTAACTTGACCAATTCCTTCCCAGTGCGGAGGCTCAGCCCTTAACTGACAAAGAGTCAGAAACTGAACTGAATCTTCTGTGAAGCAGAAAGACCTCTACTGTAATCCCTTAATGATTTTAACTGTTGATTTAAATACACTTGCTTGCATGTTCATCTTCATATGCCATTCAATTTTATTCTTTCACTTAGGAAACTCCACTAATATTAATAGCATTCAAGCAGCCAAAATTCTCCGCTTGGTGCTGAAGTTGTGAGCAGATGTTTTTTGCAGAACACATCACACATCGTCTCTTCCTAAGGGGGTATTGCCCTCTCCCCAGGTCCCAGCACATAGGTATTATTCAGTGATATCACAGCGCCTGTCTCACAGAGTTTGGCTAAGTTAGAAACTAAGAAAGAAAGGCTGTCAGTGAGTAGGCCAAGAAAATCTTCCAGGAAGGTGAATGTTGTGAAAAAGCAGTGAAGTGATAAAAACAAATGCTAGGTTTTTCTATTAAAAGTCGCAGAGTCATGATGATGACTCTCAGCCAAAATCAGAAACACAACACTGGCACTATTTCCACTTATATCTCCGTTTATTTTTGCAAACCCTATGGTGAAACTATGGCATTCTCGTGGCAACACCAACCACCACAGTGCTACTGTACTTAAGTTTTCCCCAGACCTTATCACTCTCATGTCATCCAGAAATGATCATCTTTAACAGATCCTGTATTTATGAAAACAATTTTTATTTAAGATTTGGGAAAACTCTCTCCGTGTTTTGCTGTTTGAAGCGGCTGCTCAGCGCTTCTCCAGCACTGGGAATCCCTTTGCTATAGAAAGCTTCACGTAAGGCACCGTATGAAGGCCTGAATTTTGGAGTGCTCCCTTACACCATTTCTGTAGCTACAGTCAATAAAATACATAAAAGAACAAGCACAACAGCAACGCATAGAGAATAAAATTTTTAAAATTATAATAGCAATTAAAAAAAAAAAAAACACACAAAAGCCATGCTTAGAGATCTTAGTGTTTAGTCTGGTAAGTTCATTATTCTGAGAATGGGCTTTAAGTTGCATAATTCCCTTTGGAAAAGCTACCGTTTGGTTTAGTTTGGTTTATTTCCTTGTTTTATGTAGTTAGGATAGAATGGCATGAACTTACATTTTTGGTTAAGAAGAATCTAACAATTGTGTTTGAATGGTCAACTCTTAGCTAACAAGACCTTTTCAGATGTGCTGTGCATGCAAAGAGGAACGGAGCAAACCCAGATTCAGCACGTGCTCCAACTCCGTTTATCCCTTCTTTCGTGCCATCTGCGCGGGTCTGCTTTGATGATGGACACGAGTATCTGAACCCGTCCGTGCGGGCCGTTTGCTGGCTCAGGGGATCCGTAACAGGGCTACGGAGCGCTTCACATCAAAGGTCAGCGGTTCATATCCGTGTCGGGTCAATAGCGGCAGAAAGTCATTACGCGTCCGGCTGCCATCCGCTCGGCGGCCGCAGCCAAACCGTTCCGCGTCTCGGAGCGATTGCGCACGGACAGGTGCTTTCTGTTCCCAGCGCCGAGCCCCGACCCCCGGCCCGCGGCCCCACCCGCCCGGCCCGGGGCCACGCGCGCCCCCTGGGGCCCCTCCCGGCGGCTGCAGGCCGGGACCCCGCGCCTCCGGCACCGTCCGCTGCGCTGCCCCGGCGGCCCCGCTCACGTGCGCAGAACCGCGACCGCGCGCCGCCTTCCTCCGTCCCTCCTCCTCTCCGCTTCGAGGGAAGCTGCATGCGAGCGGCGGGAGGAAGGGGAAGCGCGAATCCCATCTGAATAAACGTCTGTATTAATGAATTATTAACTCGGCCGCTCGTGACCTTAAAGCTGCAATGAGGAGACGCCTAGGGCAAGAAGGAAAGCTGCTGCATCCTTTATCGGACTCCTGTCAGAGGGAACCGACCATTCGTCTTCCCCCGGATCGGGAGAATTAATTAATATGAAAGGCAAACTTTTTAATTCTGTGTCAAACGAAATCAGATAGGGTGTCCCCGACTGCATCCCTCCGCAAAGGGCTTTATCTCTCTTTTCTACGACCACCCTAACGTAAAACCTTCGAGTTCCCAAAGGGACGGGCATCCTTCCTAGGGGTTATTAAAAAAAAAAAAAAATCCTTGGGAAAATGATGAATTTGGGCAGTTAATTTATCGATCTTGGCTCTTCTTCCCGCTTGTTTTATTTTAGAGGTCATTAATCAATGAAGAAAAACACCACCGTGTTCCCCCTCTGCACTTAGTACACTTACCCTCCTTATTTATTTCTTTTGAACAAATTCCTTGCAAATATTCACCAATCGATCCACAGGCGATGGATTTTTATAAAGGTTTGATCGCTTTCTAAACGGTCTGTGTGATTTGTTTCAGTGCTCGTCCTCTGAATAATGGAAAAGCCGGGGAGAAGGGGAAGGAGAAGTCAAAATCTCCTTTCCGCCTTTCTTCCTTCCTTTATTTCTTTTTTTTTTTTTTTTTTTTTCTCCCTGCATCTTTACACAGGAAGGCACATCCAGAAAGGGGATTTATAAAACACCCACGACGTAACAAACAGGCCGCAGTCCACCTCGGGGCTGGCACCGGGAGCGTAGAGAGCGGTCGGCCCGAGAAGCGCGGCCAGAGGTCGAGGCTGCGCCGAACCGCCTGGGAGGAGCGGGCTGCTGCCGGGCCGTGCCGCACAGCCGCTGCGTCTCAGCGGACGGGCAGGGCGGGCCCAGAGCTACGGGTCACGGTGCCGCGGTCCGGGCCGGGAGGCAGCAGCGCACCGGAGCGGGGAGCAGCTCCGCGCGGGCCCTCGGCTCGTTTAGCGCTCGCAGTCGCCCTCCTCTTTTCCCAGCGCGCATCGAGCGGCTCCGACGCCGCGAGGAAAAGCCGAAGGACGGGGCTGGAGGGGCCGCCCGCTGCGCGCGGAGCCGGGGCGCGTGGCCGCTCTCGTCGGCCCAGAGGGATGGGAGCGGCGGGATACTCCGCGCTTCCTTCCCATCTTCCCCCGCCGGACGAGGGATGGAAAGGATCCGCGTCCGGGCTGCGGGCTCTGCGTTTTGTGCCGCCAGCTCGGTCACGCGGCGCGCTGCCCGAGGAAGCACCGCGCGGCAGCGGAGTGAAGTCCTCCCAGTATGAACCCGAGCAGAATATTTCTGTTAACAGCCGAAGGCAAATGCAGATATTGACAATGTACTTAAGCCCATTAGCTAGGAGCTTTTCCCCACTTCATCACGTTCACGTAGCGTGAAACGAATTTGTAGGGGCTGCTGCCCCTACCACTCCGTGTTTTTTAAAAGATGCCTGGTAATGAAAAGGGCAATAACGCGGAGCTGCGCGTTAAAAATAAATAAATAAACTAAACAGAAATAAAAATGGTCGGAGAAAAACGGGATAAAATTGTTACTGGTCAGGAGCCGGACAAGAAGGAGGCACTGCCAGTGCAGCAAAGCAGCAGCCGCTGCCCGCAGCCGCGTGCCCCCAACAGACGGACGCACCTCGCAGCGCACGGCGCGGCTCCCAGCCCGCCCCGCAGCCCAGTGCCGACTGTCACAACTTCACAAAGTGCACTGATGGAGAGAGACGGCTGAAAATTCATCGCATCTTACGCCCTAGGGTCGATCAAAGACATTAAGAACGTTTTATAGCCAACTTCGTAAGCCGTAAGAATCAGATTTTTTTTTCTCGTGCTTGTGTTTGCCTTTAACTTAGGTGTTATCAATCTATACAGAAGATGACGGATGACCTTGTCAAAATGACGCCAGTCTAAACATTTTTTGCCCCAGCCCTGTTCAAATTTGTGTTAAAATGTCTTGCCTTAGACACAGACAAAATCTAAACAGCAGAGGCTTTCCCAGGCTCTGCGAGAAGGCTGGGAAAGAAACAAACTGGAAACAGGGTGGGGAATGGCGAAAGCAGCGTGGGCTCACACGCTCTGCCGGTGAGCGAGCGGCGCGGCACCTGGCAGCGGTGGCTGCTCTTCCACCAGAGAGAAGTTCTGGTGATAAAAGCACTTGGTCTGACTGTTTCGTCTTAAATGTGTCGGATACTACGTGCGTGTGATACACCTCAGACAGATGACATTTCTCGCCTAGTTTTGTTGTACGATGTAGGAAAAAAAGCGAAGAACCGGTGATATTCTCCCTGACAGGTGAACTCAACAGCTGAGTAAAAGAGTCGGAAAACACCATTTTTAAAGGAAAGCAGTGTGAAAAAGAAGTTAGCGAAGTATGTCGCCATAGGTTGCATCTCCAACAGCGTACTCATTGATTGGTGCTAAAACCGACAGAGAGAGCAGGAATGAGATTTGCTGGTGCCCAAAAGGACGGGGTTTCAGGGGAGCGGAATTCCCTGGGACAGGTCCTAGGTGACCGCGGACTGGCAGAGAGGTGATCCTAGGAGGCGTACGCGGCGCAGCCGGTAGGGCGGCACCGGAGCAGCGGAATGGGCTGGGAAGGGTCTTAACCCCCACCCCGAGGGCCGATAGGGAGAGTGGGGCCTCCTCTCCTCAGCCCGGCCCGGCGCTGGGCACCGAGCGGCTGCGGGGCCGCTGCGCGCGGTTCCTCCTGCGGTGCTGCGTGCCCGGAGCCAGGGAGGACGGCAGGAGGGAGGAGGGACTGGGGGAGGGAAGGCAGAAGGGGACACCTTTAAAAGTTGAGCAAGGAACAAAGTGGGGGATGTTGCCAGAAAAAGGGCTCTGCGCTCAGGCTCGCTGGTAACTTCCCGCTCCCTCCCCTCCCTCTCGTACACACCACACACGCTTGTATTTTGCGCTGTCGTAAAACCCACGTGTCTAGCCCGGAGTCTGCCAGAGAGGAGCGAGAAGCCCGGCCGTGACTACCATGCGCAGCCACGGCAGAGGGAGCCTGGCGGCTCGCGTCTAGCCGGCACCCAGAGGGGACACCCCGTTTCCCGTCAACAAAGACGCAGAAAAGCCCTTCCCTCAGCCCTCCGCCGGCCCGAGGGCTCCCGGGACCGCGCACCCTTCCGCACGCCGACCGCGCAGCTCCTGCGTGCCCCGCTCAGGTAAGGGAGCTCCGGGCCGGGGGCGGCTCCGGCTGCGGCCCCGCCGCCTCGCGGGGGTGGGCTCCCCGTCCCAGTCTGCCGGGGAACAGACTCGTGCATGTCTGCGTGGGGCTAAAGTTTCCTCCGTCTCCCTGCTGAGAACTTTGAGAGCCGTTTGCTGCCGCGGAGAGAGGGGAAGAGATAAGGCAAGACGCCGAGTGCGCGGCTGCCGCTGGCACAGGCGCCCCGGGGCGGCTCCGGCTCCCCGGCCGCTGCCTCCCGCCCAGGCTTCGCCGCTCCGCTCCGCGCTTCCCTCCGCCGGCCCCGCAGGAGAGGGTGTCGGAGCTGCTCCCGCAGCCGAGTGCGGGGAGCTCATGCGTGGGCCGGGGCGGGGCGGGGGTCTCACGTCTGCTCTCCATTTCTTCCCCGCTCCTCAGGCAGCGCGATGCTGAAGCCCGGCGATCCCGGCGGCTCCGCGTTCCTGAAGGTGGATCCTGCCTATCTGCAGCACTGGCAGCAGCTCTTCCCGCAGAGCGGCCAGCTCAAGAGCAGCGGGGCCCTCGCCCAGCTCCAGCCGCCTGAGAGAACCGAGCCCCCGGCTGACAGCCTCCGCCAGCGCCCGGCCTCGCTCTCCTCCGCTTCTTCGTCCTCGTCCACTCCGTCTTCCTCATCCGCCTCGTCTTGCGTCGCCGCGGCGGCCGCGTCCCTGGCCGGCCTGACCGCCCTGCCGGTCACCCAGCTGCCCGTCTTCGCACCGCTGCAGAGCTCCGAGCCCACGGCCGGGGGAGCGCCCGCTCCCCTGCAGGGCAAGGACTTGTGCGGGGCCGGCGGCGGCAGCAAATGCGGCGAGCGCGCTTCCGCCCGCTTCCGCTGCTCGGCCGAGGAGCTGGACTACTACCTGTACGGGCAGCAGCGCATGGAGATCATCCCCCTGAACCAGCACACCAGCGACCCCAACAACCGTACGTAGCGGAGCTCCCCTCGCGCTTCCCGGCGCCCCGTAGCCGCCGTTCCCCGCCGCGGGCCGGCACTCCGCCCGCACCGCGCTCCCGAGGGAGCACCCCGCCCGCCGCCTCTTCCCGGCGCCGGCTGAGCGTCGGTGGCCGCGCTCTCGGGAGGAGGGCTGCAGCCCCGGGGGGACCACCTTCGTGGTGGAGAGCCGGCTCCTTCTTCGGAAGGCAGGCTGCATCGGAAGGACTCCCGCGCGGTCGGTTTATCTCGGAGGGCTGCTAGGGACGTAGCTCCACAAACGGAGCGTGTGAGGAGTTTGCCGTTTACCCGGCGCTTCCTCGCCTTGCCTGTACCACTCGGCTCCTGCCCGGAGAGCCTGGGCCTCGATGCATCCCCAGAAATCAATCCCTGCTCCGAGCTGGGCAGGAGAAAAGTTGCAGCTTCAGCCAGATGGAGCAGGGCGAAGTTTTCTTCCCTCTTATCTCGGAGTATCATTTTCCTTTCAGACCTCGTTAACACCTCGCTAGTTTTAGTTTTCATGCTCGCTCTAAAGCAGGACGCCGTCACTGAGTACGGAAAGCATCTTTTGTGGAGGAGAAAACGTCGTTTTCCCGAGTGTTAGAACTCGCTGAGCTCTTGGTGGATAGGAAATCTCGAATCCCTTTGCTAATTACAACTGGTTGTTTAGATTTTGTTTTCGTTTACCTGCTTTTTGAGGCCGTGTGTTTGTTTGGTTTGATTTTTGGAAGGGTGGGGACGCCCCAGTTATTGAGCATCGGCATCTACTGCAGGTTCGTGACTCTTGAAGTTGGTTTTGCTAATCTGTAGTTCCTTTCTCTGCCCGTCCTCTGCGACCGAGGAAATTCGTGGGCTGAAAATAACCAATGAACTCTATTAATTCACCAGATGTACTGCTAACTTCGCGAGCACGCGTGTTACCCTGTTAAAGCATCAGACCACGACTTCGCCTTGTAGACTTTTATTAAATTGCATCAACCGTCCTCTCTTATCCAGTGTTTCCTAAAATCCTTTAATTCTGTGATCCGTGTTCCTTGAAATGTCTGTTTAAGGGTGGCTGCTGAGCAGACAAGGATCACTCACATCCCAGCAGAACGCGTATTCGTTTCATTTCAATTCGGATGCAGAGTTTGTTCTGAAAGTTTCCGTGAAACTCAGTTGCGTGCTAAAAGTACACAGCGTGGGCGCTGGCGTGGTCCTAATCACGGTGTGTAAGCCTTGAAGAGCAAGAGGAAAGTTGGCGCAGAGTCTGTTTGGTGGGCACTCCTGTCCCCTCCTAACTCTGAAAACCTTCACACTTCGGGCACCAACTTTGCACTGAGCGATTTCTTTGTGCTGAGCTTTGCCCCATAGCGAAATGTATTTGTGTATTTTCTGTGCATAAAACGCGATCTCATAAATTACATGCACTTAATGGAACCTGAAATCCACTTTCTAATCGCCAGCTAAACTGTTGAGACAATTCATGTTTCACTTCCACGGGCAGCTCTGTAAATATGTAAGATAAAGGTTTTAAAAAGAGAAAGGACGATAAAAAGAGATTTGGAGGGAGCGCTTTTATGGAATGAGCGGAATAACAGCGTGCTGCAGAACCGGTGGCGATGGCTGCGCCGTTTCTCTTCAGTCGCGACAGCGAATGTGGCTTCCTGGGGCAACGCGGCTGCGGGAGGTTCGCGGCGAGCCGCGCTGCCGGGACGGGGCGGCGGCACCCGGAGTTGCCGGGCGGACCTCTCCTTTCTCTGCCGCGGGATCCAAGCCTCTCTCCGCCGGGCTGGCTCGCTGGGCAGCTTTCACTCTAACGTTGCTTCGGTTGTCTTTGCGCAAAGCTTTCGGCTTGAGCGTTACAGCCCTCTGGGGCCAGGTGCGTTCGCTTCCAGCACACGCGTTCTTAAAAATCAAGAGAAAGCAACTTGTAAGTGAGGAAGGAGTGAGGGAATTTCGCGGTGCCACTCGCTCGCACGCACACGAACGTGGAAAAGGCAGAGCTGCTAGGCACCGGCCCGGCGGGAGGTCCCCGGGTGCTGCGGCACGCGGCGCGGACGTGGCTCTGTCGCGGGGCGCACCCCGCTCCTGGGGTGCCGCTCGGAGGGAAGAGCGGTCTGCGCTGCAGAGGAGGTTGGGAGCGATCGGTCTCCGCCCGAGCTCTCCCCGCTGTCCGCCCTCGGCGCGCCGCGGCCAGTGGGAGCGGGGCCACCCTCTCCCTGGTGGCAGGACCCCCACCTCGGGTTGCCCCTCGGCCGCTCGTCCCCGCGGCTTCGGCGAGAAGTTGCCGGCGAACGCCCCGAGGCCCCGTCTCTGCCAGCCGACCCTCTCCGGGCATCCTCTTCCCCCGCGTGTGACCCCCCCCTCCCCGCTCCGCACCGAGGAACCTCCCCCATCTCCGGCCCGCAGATCCCCCCGCGGGCGGCGGACATACGGCCCCGTCGCGGTACCGCGGGCACGGCGCGGCGCGGGGGCCGAGACCGACCGGGGAGCTGCGGGCCAGGCGTCAGCGTGGAAGTACGTTCAATTGAACTCGTGTTTAAGGAACAAATACGGCGCTGGTTAGGGCCCTGCAGCCTCGGCGGGCGGACGGGGACCGCTTTCCTCCCAGCTCCGGGTTTGGAAGGACGTTTCAGAGCGGTGCGGGGGTCCGATCCCGGGGGTGGGAGTGCGGGGCGGCCAGGAGAGGAAAGGCGGCTGTTGCGGGACTGGTCCTGTGCCGGCACGCACCATCGTGCTCCGGGAATGAACGCACCGTGCAGAGCACGGGTGTCACCCACGCCAGCGTTCCCACTCGGTGTCGAGGCGTGTAAGCGTGTACGGCGAAGACGTTCGGCGCCAGGCTGTTCGGATGTTTTCTCGAGGCTGCTGGTAACCTGTATGATTTAGCTGTTTTACATCATTAGTTACCCAGCACCCTTAAATATAGCAGATAGCCATATATTAGATTGAGGTTAGGGAAGGTGGTGACTGTTTATTTAGGGTGATAAAATGGTCCATCAGCAGTAATCTCCATCGATATGTGCCACCAGGAGATGAAGGATGAGGGGACAAGCCACAATTAATTGCCCTATAGTTTTGTAGGAGAGAGTGGAGCCGGTGCGGACTGAACTTCGATCTCCTCTCCCAGAACCTATTCATCATCTCTACATTGTATATGGGGGTCTCTCAGGGGCAGGGGGTGGCAAGGTTTATCTACACACAATATTCTCCTATCCTCCTTATACCTGACACGGAAATTTAATTCATTCAAACGTTCAATCGAAGGCAGAGAAAAACAAGCCCTCCTCCCCAGCCAGCCCCTCACCCGCCTCTCCAAAGGCAGAGCAACCCCACAGCCTCTCTGCCGGCTCCCCTGCCCCCGAGGCGCGCAGGACCCCTCAACCCCGCGGCGGAGCTCGGGCTCAGCAGCGGCTCCGCTCCGGAGCGGCAGCGCGGTGGCCGCGCCGTGTTTCCGGGACGCGGCCGCCCTCCGGAGGGAGTACCGTCCCGGAGGGCGCTTCGCCGGTCCGGCTCGAGGCGGCAGCGGGGACAGGCGCAGGAGACGGCTGGGGATCGCGGCGGAGCCTTTCGAGGCTCGCCGGAGGGTGAACCGCGACTCCGGGGCGGCAGGACCCTCTCGTATCCCGTGCAAAGCAACTCCCGAGAAAGGGATCTGAAAAGCAAGGGATGTCTGCGTTGGGAAGGGCGAAGGCTTGGCTCGCATCTGGAAGGCTCCGAACATGTGCGAAACAGCGATTAATTTATCTTTGCAGCAGTAAAAAGAGATTATTGTCAGTTCGTAGCGAGGAAACTGAGGCACAGAGGGACGTGAACCGCAGGAAAGGGTTGGCCCTCAGGAGATGGGGGATCCGGCCTCGCCCTGCCACCCTCCTCCCGGCTGGGTACCTGGGCCCGGCCAAGGACGCAGCGCTGGCGGTGGTGATTTATGCTCACGAGGAGCAGCACGGTGTGAAATGATGGCCACTTGCACTGGATACCTGTGTGCTTGCAGTGAGTTATGAAGCAGGGGGTCAGAGGCCGTTCTTCTTTAAATACCAGCAAACTGCAGGTATCCAGTGTAACTGCACCTTTGAAGCGTATTATTGCCAAGAAAAAATGTATTTCTTCCATTTATTGTTACAGCTGGTTTGCTGGTTTAAGTGCTGTGTTGAGCTCTATCTTGTTCTGACAAAAGCTTTCTCCTCTCAGATTTCCTTTAAGATATGCTCTAACAGTGCTATTTAGGTATGGGGATGTTCAGAAATATATTCTGGGGACAATAGTCTGCCCTTTCCTTTTTGCTCAGCTCCAGCACTTGTAAGTGTACTCATGGAGTTATGGTGCTGGCATTACACTGTGCTCATTTTTATGGAGCCAAATAAACGATAACATACTGCACTCTACCCAGAATAGCCATACCAAACAGCTCCGCTAGGAAATCTTTTTTTTTTTTTTTTCCCCTTGCTTCTTCCGTTCCTGAATCCTCACATCTATATACCATGAAGGTATACAGTGAGGAACTGATCTCCTTCCATACAGCCTGGCTGCTCTCAGACCTGCAGTAGTGCATTTCCAGTGACCTTTTATCAGGAGACACTCTGCTTTGACTGCAGTCCTTCACACTTTTTCCATTTTCAGCAAATCCCTCAATTTTCTCCCATTTTTTACTTTGTTTCTTGATCTGGGGCTTGAATGTGTATCTCTATTAGCCAGCAGAGTTCAGCCCTCAGATGAGGCCTAGGCTCACACTTGCACTGTGTGGTACTCTGGTGCAGAGCTCACTTGTGTCCCACCAAGCCTCACCATGTCCCTCCAGGTGAGCATCCCACACCTGTGGATCTTGCCCAAGAGTTTGCAGACTCTTGCAGTCATCACAGACTTTTTTTTTCCACGTGTGCATGTTGTATTACATGCTATGTTGTGTTCCTCTCAGGGGATATTGTTGATCCTTTTTGCAAGGATGTAGGTAAAACCAAGTCTGGTCCTGTAAAGGGATTCCTTCAGTTGTCCCAGGTGGCAGGGAAGTCCATGCTTTGGGATTCTGAAGGCAGACTGCCTTTAAATGGGTGATATGGTACCACAGAAAGTGCATCACAGTCTTCCATGCATGTAATGGAAAAGAGGTGCACTGGCTTGTTCCTGAAGGCAGAGTAAATTGAACCTTGCAATCCTCCTAACCCTCATAATTTTTATTTAATTTTTAGTTTTTATTTTTAAAATTAAATAAAAACTGGATCTGTATAAACCATGCAACTTAGAAGAAATTCAGTACTTAAAGGCAGACTCCCTCCCTCTCTTCAACAACTCACAAGCCAAAGCAGTTTGAGAAGATGCCCCATTTTCCAAACCTTCAGCTTTGGCAGGACAGAGGGAAAGGAGCACAGCAGGAGATAAGATACTGCAGCTGCCAAGCATTAAGATGTTACCAGTGTTTTTGGACAGCAGAAAATAAATAGCACTATGTGTGACTTTCTGCAAGGGTAAATGACAGTGACATGGAGTTTGTTTACACTTCTCTTTGATTTCTTAATCTCTTTTCACTTAAGATGTTGAAATAAAATGTTTTATCTGCTCATATTGTCAGAAAGAAGTCAAGAAATCCTCATAGTGGGCAGTTGCTACAAGTCGTGTGCCTGGAAGAATTTGCATGTCTGGAAGTAGGATGTGGGGAAATGACACCAAAGTGGTCTGAATGGAGACATGAGGAAGCTTTTGCATGTCCAGTGTCTGTTGCTACAGGGGCACGGGGTCTCTGAAATAGCCCCTGGTAACATGGCATCAGAAAGGAGAATTATGTGTATAAAGATCACCAAGAAGCATGGGCAGACGGGATTGAAGGGCCTGCCCTGGGTGTTAATTGACGTCATAGTTAGGCATCTTCCCAGTAAGCCCTCACTTTTTCTGCCCCATATTTTCACTCTAACTTGCACGGTAAGATGCAAGATTTATTCAAAGTGTGCTCAGATGCCAATTCTTTTTTTTTTCTCCTATTTGGGATCTCTTCCTGCATGCTCTGGGTGTGATAAACTGTGGTGTCACCTTTGAGATCTTTGGAAATGTCCAAAACACAGGGCTGCTTGGTCACAGGTTTCTGAAAAGGAAAGGAAGATGTGGTGCTGATACTTCATTCATTCCCAAGTTAGCTGTGGAAAAATCCCAAGCCCCCAACATGTGTGCGCTGCCTTTTATCCATTGTGCCTAGAGACGGCTGTAGGAATATTGGCTGCATAGCAGTCTTCTCTCAGGACTTGCCAGAATCTTTTCACCAGGATCCTGCAACTTCAGCCCCCAGCCACCTCTAATTGGTAAGGCCATGCATGCAACCCATGCTGCAGCGATGGCTTAACCCCACAGAGGGGTCTCTCGCAATGGGGTATCTCCTTAACAAACTGCTCCAGCACTATGCAAAGGTGTTTGATTCAGGTTGGTGTCGTGCAGGGCTACAACCGGCACTGCACTGCTGAGCTGGGCTCCTGTGGGCTGCAGTGTGCAGAGCTTCCATTGAGCACAGATCTGAAGGACACACAGGAAAGCAGAGCAGACCCTCAGAAAATGAGCTTCCAATATTGTCACAGTTCTGAACTCAGCAATTTTTGTGTGGTATAATGTAGAAGAGGTGGATGGGAAATGGGGCTTAGAAAGCCTGTCTCAAAATTCAAAACAGAGAGGCTGCATTTTGAATACACAGCTTCTTTCACAACTCTTCCACGGCCTTAACTGAGCAGAGGAAGGTTCCCTCTGACGGCTGTGCAGGGGGGAGGCCTGCCCAGCACAAGTGTGCCCACTGTGGGGTGAGGCACAGCTGGGAGCTGTGCTGTAGCTGGGAGCTGGAGCTGTAGCCACTGCCATCAGCCAGCACAGGACTGCGGCTAAGACCATCCATTCCTGAAGCGAGCACAGTGCTGTACTTGTGTAAAGATGGCTGTAAGCAGTGTAAAATTTTTAGAGAAAAGACATAGGAACTTCTACGGGAGTACTACAGTATAGTTGCTGTTTTCCCTGTTTATTTGCATTTCTGAAATAAATTTGTACAAAAACTTTTCCAGTAATACAGAAGTGAAACGTACGGAAGAGAGTAACACATTTCAATAGATTTATTGTTGTATTAACTCAGCATACCTCTAGAGAAATGGGTTTCCCGAGTGTGAAACATATTCCTGGAAGTGGTGCCTTCATGGCATGTTCAACAGTGTGTAACGGAAACAATTTACCAAAATTTCCTTTGCTCAGAAAAGAAAAACCAAAATAGAGCAACATCATCCTTTAGTCACGCAGTTAGGGATATTAACATTTTTGTAAAAACGATCTTTCTCCTTCAGAGCTGCTCACCAAGCCAGGCGTGCTGTTTGTGGCCTCAGCTGCATAGAATTGCAGAATCCTTAGAGCTGGAAAAGACCACTGGGATCACCTAGTCCAGCCATTCCCATGCTGCCAAAACTGCCCACTAAATCGTGTCCCTCTGTATGCAGCAGGCACAGACCCCGTGCTCTGGACCAAATACATTTTTCATATACGTGCTAGGGAGAGATGATATTTGCTACAAAATATTAATTTTGAGATTAGATATGATCATGAGAAAGTAAATGTCTGCACACGCTCCCATTTGCCATTCATCGAGGTCCTGCTTATTTTCTAAGTGGAAATGCATTCACACGTTTGCTCTGTAAAATTGGAGTGAAAGTTCCTCTACAAAAGGGATGAAATTTAATCCCGTTCCAGTTAAATCAGGCTGTGGCAAGACAGTTGGAGGGCACTTCTCGGGCATTATCGCTGGTGAATGTCTGGCTGGAATGCACCCCAGTGGCTTACATGCACTTTTGGTTACCCAAAAAAGTAAAACTTGAGTGTTGTGTCACCGGAAAGGAGCCAAAGGAGCCCTGGCAGGTCTGCAAATGCACTGAGCATGCAGGATGCACACCGGGCCTTCCTTTGGGGTTTCTCCTGCAGGGCCTGTCAAAGCGGGGGGCATCCACCTCAGCATACCAATGGGCACAGCGTGACGTGGGCTGCGGGTGGGCCTCGACAGCGCCGTGCTAACAGCTTCCCTCTGCCCCCCAGGATGCGACATGTGTGCCGACAACCGCAACGGCGAGTGCCCCATGCATGGCCCGCTGCACTCCTTGCGGCGCTTGGTGGGCACAAGCAGCGCAGCCGCGGCCGCCCCGCCGCCCGAGATCCCCGAGTGGCTGCGGGACCTTCCGCGTGAGGTCTGCCTCTGCACCAGCACCGTGCCCGGCCTGGCCTACGGCATCTGCGCTGCGCAGCGCATCCAGCAGGGCACCTGGATCGGGCCCTTCCAGGGCGTCCTGCTGCTGCCGGAGAAGGTCCAAGCGGGAGCCGTCAGGAACACTCAGCACCTCTGGGAAGTAAGTCGCTGCCTTTGTTCCTTGTCAGAGCTGGCTGTTTGGAAACAGAAGTTGAGTGTAATTGTAGTTTTACGGAGTGAATGCTGAAGAAAACAGATCAACAATGTAAGTGAGCTAACCCAGCGGGTTTGGAAATGTAGCCAAAAGCCTTGACCTGCTGAAGGCACCCAGAAAGTCATGGGCACCTCGGAGCTCCATGGCACACATTGCAGAGCCAGCTGGGGCAGGTACTGTGGCACAGAGCACAGAGCTGTAGCCGGGATTGCAGCACACAGCGGTTCTGGTATTCTGATCTGAGAGGTGGGAGCTGACGGAGCTGCCAGGCCGTTGCCCCGGCCTTGTGTGTCACCTGGGTGTGTGGGGAGGACATGTGCTGTGCCCTGATGCGGTCTGCAGGCAGTGCATGGAACTGCTGCACCTCCAGGCACGACTGCTTACTCACAGCTCAGTCCTCCTGCAGCCCTGCGCTGACCACGGGTTCCCCTAGAGATGCTTCTGACACTTGCATGTGTTTCTGTTTGTCACCGTCTTAGAGAAAGAAACAGTGATAGCTGCTGTGTTCAGGCTGCGGTGGATTGATTTGTTTCATGATGAACGCTAAATAATCTGTTGTAATTTGGCAGAAGAGCTCATACACCTTCCTTTGTGTTCCTTGACTGCAAAGGGACACACATGGCCTTTACTGGTCATGACCATGAACACAGTGCCCATGGAGTGCTGGATTCTTGTGCTGAGGTGTAGTTTGTACATGGATGCTAACAATGTCCTATGATTATCTTAGAAGAGATGATATTTTATACACAGGCCTCACGGATAATGGGGAACAAGTGCAGTCCTTGTGTGTATCAATATTTCTGTAATTTCTAAGAGCAGCCTCCTATCTACCGAGCCGTTTGCCATCAATTCTTTACTTTTTCCTGGCGGGAGTTATCTCTTAGTCAAGTCACAGTAGCTCACTGTCAGGCCAGCTGCCACAGAGAGGTAGTAGGAATGTGCCTACAGGTCTAACGGTGGTGTCTGCCCACCTAGACCAAATCAGAACCTTCAGGAAATCAGGACACATGCTTCCTGGTGAGACAGAAATCCCAAAGATAGCAGGAGCCCTTTTATTGTCTTCAGTGGATGCAAGTGAAAGGGAATGGATTCTCTAAGATATTTGATGTTGTGAAGCTGATATGCCTTGTATAGCACTCATTCATGGTAAACGTGCATATTTAGATGGTCAGTTCTTTGGGACTGGAAACCATTTCTTTTCATTCTTTTGTTCTGTTTTTCATGCTACCTGGCGTACACGACCTGTTTCCATTAGCTGGAACTCCTATGAAATTTCTCTGTGCAGATAAATAGTAATAACACATCAGGGGTTTGCCTCAAAGTATTTGCTCAAATGAGTCATTGTGGCTTAAGAGAATGTTTCACATTAAAGTGTAAAAGATCTGTCCTGGTGCACACCTAAAGGTACTCGATGAAATACTGTACGGCTTGAAATGATTGGGAGTTTTTTTTGCTGCTTTCTGTAGAGATGGTATTCCTCTTTTGTATCAGGTATTATTAAATTGGGCTTAAATCTGTTTCTGACATAGCCCAATTGTTACAAGAGCACTATAAGATATGTTGTCAATCTTTTTTTTTTTTTTTCAATGTAATAATGACTTTCAAGTTTTATTATGCTTAAGCTGATTTAAACTGCTTTAGTTATGAGAATGCTAAATGATAAAATAAACTTGCCAGATCACTGGCTTACATAAACTATTGAAATTTAGTGAAATAAATGGAGTTAGGGAATTGCACATTAATTTTTACTATTAACGTTATCCAGATTAGATTAATTACATGTGAATCAATTTTATGCAAGTTAAGTTACACATACTGGTGTTTTTTTTTTTAATGGGCAAAAATCATCTGATTTCAGGTTAACTTAAAAATTGTTGAAAGCAATCAAGGAAGGAGTTGGGATGGGGTATGGGATGTGTCTGGGAAATAGCCAAAAGCAGAGAAGAAAAAGATCTTTAGAAAAAATAAGATATCCAGATTCAGGACCAGAGAGTGTCAGCTGAGTTTTTGCATGGGTTTGGTCTTCTGTTCTTAACAGACAACACAAATTTCCTGCTGGCTAGCAAAAATGAGTGTGTGTGCGTATTTTAAGTGATTTATCTTCAAAATAAGAATTCAATTTAGTTTTTTAGAGAAGTATCATAGGCAGCTCAGATTATTTTTGCTAATGCCAGAAATTGTTAGCAAAGAATAACATACCCCAAGAATTAGCTAAACATAAAGCTTTGGCCATTTCTTATTTATTTTGACTTTCAATTCAGTATGTTTTATCTACCAGAGAACTAATGTTTAATTAAAAAAAACACACAGCTAAATAAAGTCAGCCGAAAGTGTGTGGGGGTTTACAAAGCTGAGCTATGAAAATAAATAAAAACAATAGAAAGTGTGCATTTGAATAGTCTGTATTCTTTTAGTCTATATGGTATAAGAGTCTGGATTAAGTGACTGGAGGTGTTAAAGGAGTTTCTTACTGTTGTCCCTCTTTAAGCTGTGACTGCAGTAAATTCTTCTCCACGAATCTGTTCAAGATGGCTACAAATAGCAGTATGCCTACAGATCTGTTATTCAGCATTAGGTCTTGATGGACCTCATGAAGATAAATTATCTTTCTTAGTATTGTAAATGGCTTTCTAATATCTTTTTCTTTGTCCCTGCATTTCAAAGTAAAGTTGATATGTATTTGTTTTCATTTACAGCTCTGTTTTCAGTGTACACCAGATAAATAGAATCATGAAGACTTTCAAACATAGTTACTAATCTGGTTACTTTTTATTTTTTTCAGTTCTCTTTGTTGTGGGAAACATCAAGAAAACACTGCATTTGATGTATAGTTCAACATTATGGAAATATGCTTTAGTCTGTCTGCACAAGTGTTCCCACCATGCAGTCAGTGTTTGCTTTGTATGTAATCCATATCGCATAATGTACGGCGACTCAGAGTGAATTACATACCATTCCATTACCTCACAAAAGGCCTTGACACCTATGGGTGTTCATGGGAAATTATAAAGTTCTCTAGCAATCAGCCAAGATTATTTTTTATAACTTACAAAAAGATCTGCCCTTCGGAAAGCCAAAAATATTCGTCATTTTTAGTTGTAGCTCTTTTTTCCCCTTTGGCCCACTTCTATCATATCCAGAGTTTGCTTGTATTTTATAAAAATACAATAAACTATGATTTGTTTAAAACAAAAACAGGACTGGGTGTATTAAATAAACACTCTCTTTAGTAATAAAGGCATTTATTCCAGCACTGCTTGATAATATTTTGGATTTTTTTTTCATTTTGAAGTAATGAGAACAATCCTTTTGTTATTGCAAAGAAAACAGAGACTTTCTCAGCAATTAGGTCCTACTGATGAGAATGAGATAATTTTCCCCTAATGTGTTTTCTAATAAAGAATTGAAAAGGCAAACTTGATTCCAACATATATGAAAACATTATCTCAATTATTAATGTGTCCTTATTCCCCGGAGATAAATTAATCTAGTTGCGCATGGTTTTCCCTTTCTGTTTAACATCAAAATTTAATAAGAGTAGACTTAAGGAATGTATATGATATACACTTAACATTCTAATAGAATAAAATGCAAGGTTTAAAAGGCATGAGCATTTGAGTACCCGAAGTTTTTTGGGCTCAAATCTTTAAATTGTGAGTTCTGGAAATAGTTAAATCATAAATTCCCCCCGTGAATACAGCTTAAAGGAAAAAAAGTTTTACTGACAGACGTATCAAAGAATGGAACCTTACTGTTTCCTTTTCTTAATTTGCCCAATAAACAGTTTGCTGTCTTTCTTGTTTTTCTATTCGCTAGAGACGAAGTAGTCTTTCCTTGGAATAGCCGAACAGCATCAGATACATTATTTCACTTTATTTTAACTTAACGTGGTTACAATTTATTTTTTTTTAATATATATTTTTTTCATTTGCTATGTTTTTTGTTTTTTGTTTTGTTTTGTTTTTTTGCAATAATGTGCAAAATATACATACAGTGTGATGTTCACTGGTGCACATGTCCTATTAATAAAGCACCAGCTGGTAACTTAGCAGTTCTTGTGCTCAACTGAAGTCAAAGAAATCATTGCCTTTGGCTGCACCCAAACCTGTAACGTGCATTTTGCTGGGACACGTGCTGGCCAGAGTCCATGTGGTGGTACCTTCCACTTCTGTCCTGATTAATCTGCAGAGAGAATCCCTACCTTTTCAGTGGAGAACTCATTCCAGTTATGTTGATAGATTTGTATTTAAATTCTCAAGGCTGTAGTTTTGGGCTAAATTCACTGCTACAGCAAAGCACTAGGGGATAGAATTATGTGCATGCCATAGTTCTATTATAAAGTGAAAATTATGTTTCTCAGTAATCCATCATCTAGTATTCTAGACTGCTTGTCAGCCCTGTTTCAAATATGTCATGTTCATGAAATTCAAATAATTCTAGCTTAAAAAAAAGCTTGCTGATACTACTATTATATCTTAAATTGTGCAGATTAACAGCTGGTGCCATTCTCTTGATGTTTTGTTTTGCTTTTCTGTGGTGTTCAAAACTTGCATTTATTTTCTGTTACAATCACATTAATTTTTACATTCACGTGGATTTTGAATTCACGTACTGCCTACTGGAAACATCCCCAGTGTTTTATTCAGTACCTTACTGGGCTGAATGTTATTAGAGCAAGTACAGCATAGCAGCTTCTTTCATTTATGTGCCTTAGGAGAAAATCACACTAAGTTGCTACAAAGCAACTTGGCCACATTAATATTTCTGTATCACTTAGTATCATGTATTTCCTTTTTTTTTTTTTAGTTATAGGAAGTTATAGGGTGAATCTAAAGTTATTTTGATTCCAGATACAAAAGCTAGTTTGTGTTTGATAATTCTTGTTCTTAGGAAAACTAAGTGAAAACCTTTTTCATTTAGAAAATTTGCATGCTTGATAAGACACCTTATCTTTATGTAACTCAGTATCTTCAGTATATTTATTCCATGCAAACAAGGTGTTTGTTGCATGCCAGAGCAAATATGTATCCCTAGGATCAAGTGCAAGAAAAAAACAAATCTCATTTGGATTCCTACTTAATGAAGGAAATTGTGGAATAAAATTTGGAGGGCAGTTGCATACTGTCCCAGAATCTCAACCCTGTTACAGAAAAATGAAAATTCTGAGGGCTCCACCAAAAAGCAACAGCAAATCCCTTGATCTGAATTGTGAGATTGTGCAATGGCTGTTTTTCCATAGCATATACTGTCACCTTGGCAGTTGTAGTATGTAATGCACATTAAGTGCTGGCAACAGAGCACAGATAAATATGAAAGCTCATTTCTGTCTTTAACTGACTGCTTTCTGTCTTGTTCAGAAGTGATCCAATCACCCAAATTCTGGAAACATTTTCCCTTCCCTTTCCTCTCCTTCTCTGTGTTACAAAATGGAATTTCCATTGTTGGATAAAATCTACCTTTTTAAGGCAAGAAATTAGTCTTAGTTTACAATAACATTAGCAGTAAATTATTTCTATTGACTTTCGATTGAATATCGGTGAAAAATGCACTGTTTTAATGAGATATACAAATATCCAAAAATATATTGCAATATATGTAGGAGATGGATTTGATAAGCCAAAACTGCATCCGGCACTTTTCTGCGTGGAAATGATGCTCAGTATTTTTCAGAACTGCCTCAGCCACTTCTTCATATGTTCTGTTTGCCCAGGTTGCATGTCATGGAACATGCACTGACTTTAAAATGCACTTTTATATGTCTGCTTAACATAAAAACTGTAAAATTCAGCCTAGCATGTGCGTTCCTCCTATGTGTTTGGCACCTTCTTCAGATAACTTACAGAATTCCATTATCCAAATTGTTACACATGTGTGACAGAGGTTGACCTTTAGTCATGTCAATCCTTTTTGTGTAGGCCTCAGGCTCCAGCCTAATGGCTCAAAGCCTGATTTACTCACTGTAATAAGGGCAGGAGGTCGAGCAATTGTCAGCTTGCCTGCTCGTACTCGTCTCAGAGCCTGGTTGAAGGCTGTTAACACAAAGCTTTTCAAAGTGAATTTACAACCACCACCACTGACAGAGGCCAATCAGTACACCATAAATGTCAGGTTAGTGAGATTGAGCAGTAAGTAAAGTACTGGCAGCCCACTATTGGCTGAAATCAATTGCTTTAGGTTTACCGAGAATAGCAATCTGTGTATAACTACATTTCTGGAACTCGTTTAAGTATGGAGTGCAAGCTTGAGTGCAGATTAGGGAGAATTACCCCACAATAATAGCTGTGGCACTGAGCTCTTCATTTTTTATTCTTCTGCACTAATGGTTTATGTGATTAATGATCAGAAAGTTGTTGGACCTGCCTCTGAATTAAAGAAGCAAGATTATTTCATGCACAGGGGAAAAGAAGTAAAAGTAAAATGGCTTACTATCTTATCTGGGCAAAGAGGACTAGGAATTTTTTAAATGTGTGGGTTCACTAGTACTGGACTGTTCCAGGGAAGGCTTTTTCACATGGAAACGGTGGCCTTCTGATGTTATTTTGCTACTAAGAACTATCGCAGAATTCACTAATGAGTGATTACGTACTTGATGGTCTGAATATCCATGAGATGTAGTTACCCTCAAGACTGGATGTTTTTATCATTTTGTGCAGTGACAGCTTGGACAACAATTCATTTGGCTTTGAAAGCATCAGCATTAAAATGTAGGAATCCATTAAAATGCTGTATGCCAGGATTTATAAATTAGGCAATTTCCTTGATTATTGCAATCATTTACAAAATTGATTATCCCAGTGTGGTATAGGCAGATTTCAGCAGTGATCATTGACAACAGGCATGTCCTCTAATATCTGTACTCATTGTTCTCTAAAAGAAAAGCCACTCCACCGCTATGTTATTCTCCATCTCAAGGTCAATTACGCATTGCAAGAAGTCTACTGATGTAGATCACACGTCTTTAACGGAAAACTACATCAGCTCTTTATAGATGGCAGCGATAGCCTGAAAGTGTTTTTTGTGTTGATTTTTCTTCCCCTATTGTTTGTAATTTGCTTGCTGATAGTCAAAACATTCATTTGAATCTGTAGCGTGTATTCTCTTTGTGATCCATTATTGAAAGGTAAATAATTTTGGCAAATTGCAGCTGTAAATATTTATTTGATTGAAGATTTAAAAGTCAATACCATGTTTTATTTGTTGCATCTAAAAGTTCTAATTAACCAATAGATATAGTGTATAGTAACTTCATTTGGGTCAATTATTTCTGCAAGACATTATAAAGACATTGTGTCACAAAGCAAATATGCTCTAGAAGTTTTCCTATATTAAAATGAATACAATAAAACCACAAAGTGCTAGCTGCCAACCACAAAATGACAGCTATTTCTACCTGTGTGAAAGTGAACAATGCGCACACGGTGAAAACCTCCAAATGCTAAAGCTCAAAATGCTGGTGAATAAAGATTATTTTTGCCACTGTACATGTGTTTCAGCTGGAACCACAATGGGCTAATTTGTGCCAAGCATCATGCAGATTGTAAGCTTCCAGGGCTGGTATCCTGCAGCTGTTAATCAGCCCCTTGCTTGGACAAGATAGCCATTGATGCTGTCAGGAACTTTGATTTAATGGGGTCTTCAGGCATGAGTGAATAACACAGAATCATTCTGATCACAGTTCTTAAATCATTTTTTTCCAAGATAGGCCTACCATTCTTTCAGAGGCACAGAGCCATCTGCATGTTTGTCTGCTACTGTACATGCAACAACAGTAGTTCACGGTTAGCTTAAAGGTACCTCTGAATGAATGTTTTAATTTGACTTAAGAATAGTATTTCACTGTGAAGAAAGAAAGGATTGCGTTGCTAATAACTATGTAGTGGTATGTTTTATTTAGTTGAATAAATTTTAGCATAAATAATTTTTTTTTTGTATCTTATAAGAAATCTGTAACTCATACATTTATTGCTCATACTGCATTGTGTTTCATGGATTTATCACGGTGTGCATAAACTATTCAATACCTTAATGACAATTCAACCTGATGCGTTTTGTGTAAGGAAATAAATGTAATAATTTCAGATCATTTCTGAAGATTTATCCATGAAACTATCAAGTTGAGAAAAGCGATTTTATTAGAAGTCTGAATATTCCTACTGAATAAACAAATGCCTCAGGAAGGCTCTGTTCTTCATGCCACACACCTGAAAGAGAACCCCGTGTTTGGATGTGAAAGAATGTTCAATATTCATTTCAATCCTAATAACAATAATAATAGTAACATTAATAATAAAAACAGGAACAATAATCCTATATTAAGTAAAGAGTCATGTATAAAGCAAATTAAGTATGCAAAGGTAGGATTCATGCCTGTTACCTAGGTTAATCTTCCACTTGTGTAAAGATCAGTGCTTTTTAAAAATTGTTTCTTCTACTTACTGCCCAATGTCATGTCAGCAAACAGTATGGAGAGCAAGGAATTAGCTTTTGTCAAGCTATCCAGAGAAACTTTAATAGCAGGAGGGTTTGGTGGCTGATATTTAGCACACCATTTTACAAGCAGTTACAGTAGAAAGTAAAAAACAAACAAGAAAACCAACAGAACATAATAAACAACCTTCTCTTTTCAAAATTCATTTCTATTTCTATTTTAAGTTGTCTTGAATTCTGTCCCCCCACTTCTGTTGCTCTAGTAAAAGCAGTTGACGCAGATCTCCGATTACTCAGAAAAATGAGTTGGAGTTCCATAGTTGTTTTTTGTCATTGTTTATTTGTTAGATTTTGGACGATCAGTTACTATTTGGTCACATCTTCATTTCCAATTGGAAATGTGTAGTTTTACTGGGCTACAGATATTTCCTTGGTTTTGTGTTACCTCATTTTGTTGTGACCAGCAAGACTGAAGTGAGAGGTGTGGACACAGATATTTGTTCGCCTTCAATGTGACAAACATCAGAAAATGCCCCCTTTATGCTGTATGTACATTTTGTGATTTAATGTTTCTCAAAGCCGTGATGAGCGGTGGAGCGGGCTGTGATACTAGTCACCTAAATTTAGGTCTGTCCAGTTGCAGTAAAGGTAAAACTTGTCTTGGCTGTTCTTACATGTCTTAATTTTGAATTCAGGAACGTGTTGTTTTTGAGGCAGTCATAGCTTGTCTCTGTGTTGCTGAGGTCTGCTCTCCAATTTTAGCACAGTATCACAGACAACTCTGAAGTGGCATTAAAAAAGGAAAGAAAAAGTCATTCTTTGGTTGTGAATAGATCACAGTCTGTAGCTGAGGCTACTGAAGCTTTCTTGCTACAGCTGTTTCCAATACTTTCATCCAGTGAATGCTAAACTTGTTGCTCCACGGAGATACCACTGTAGCATACTGCTTCAGGTGGCCCAATAGAGAGCACCTACTGCTTGTAAGCCTTGGCTCTCTAATACCTGAATGAATTCCGTACTGAATTTTTAGAATCACAGAATGAATCACCAAGGTTGGAAAAGACATCTAAAATCTTGCAGTCCAAACATCCTCCTGTCACCAACATTTCCCACTAAACCACATCCCTCAGAGAAGCATCTTCTTGAGCACCTCCAGGGTCGGTGACTCCACCACTGCCCTGGGCAGCCCATTCCAGCTGTGTGCTGTCAAGAAATCTAACTTTAGACTGGAATTTAAGCTAGTCAAAAATGGAACCTCATTCCTAGAAGAAAAGTGTTTTTCTTTTGTGAGTATGGTTTTTATTTCTTTCTTGCAAGTAGTGAAAAGACCAAAAGATACCTTGTCTTTCAGAGCAAATGTTTTGAGAAGGATTTGACATTTCATGTCAAAGTATTTTATTTTTTTCAATTATTTGATTCCACGATGTAGCACCAGTCTCCATTTCACAGTAGGAAAACAGTTGTATGGATTGGTTAGGTGCCTCTAGATGGCACACACTGGTAAAATTCAAGAAAAAATACTAACATTTAATGCTTTTTTTAGTTTCTTTTCTTTCTTTCTTTCTTTTTTTTTTTTTTTAAGTAGAGCAAATATATAATGAGAATACTTAATCAAAATCGATAGGTCGTAGGAAAAAAGTTGTCTTTCTAGTGAGATTATTATTTTCATGGAAGAAGAAAGCAGAGGTTGCAGGTTAGTAAATTACCTTTTTAAATACACAGAAAGTTACAAGAAAATTACAAATTCCACTTAATGCTGCTGCAGCAGTTTGAAGCAGCTGGTACAGCGCACCAGTACAAGACCTCAGCTATGCTTTCAGTAGTGTTGTTGTTCCCAGCTTTCCTTGCTCCCAAACCTGCAGACTGGCTGGCTCTGGCATTTCGCCAGAGAGTAGTGCTTACTGAGAAACTAGAGGTCTCATTTTTGTGTTGTGACCAAAGCTTTTCGTTGGACTAGACTCCTGTTTTTCATGGCCTAACTCAGAAGAATTTAGTTTGCTATCAACCTTCAAGCATATTTAAAGGTCAGAAAAAGAGTATAGGAAGCTTCATTTCTTATGCAATTACAATGAGAATCAAAATGAAGATGAGGATCAGCATTTCCTTAAAGCACACATTAATAATCACTAATATCTTAAGGAAGAAAACGGGTACAGTACTGTTGTTTAAATCTTTGCATCAAAGTTTTCTGATTTGAATTTCATTCTCTTTCCTTTTCTGGTGGAGCCACAATCCCAGTGGTGCACCTGGGAGAAGAGGTAGCCTTTTAAGAATATTAATTTGCTCCCCTTGTTTGTACAGAATGTCCATTGTATCCCCTGCCCAGAGGTCTGGTGAATTTCTCTAGCAGCAAGAGTTCTCCAGCAGCAGGCACATGGTCTGTGCTCAGGGCTGTCTACGCCATATGCTGTCGCATTAGAGGAGGCCATATATCTGAGCCTGGGTGGGCTCAGACAGTAACTCTGGCGAAACAGCCATTTGACCTTGGGGTCTGCCATTCCCAACAAAAGATGGCTGTGGGTCAGGCTGAGGTCTACAGCCTCCCTTTCTTCCAGTAACCACATTTGTCTGTCTCTTTTCTTAACCTTTGTGTTTTCTTGTTTACTTAATCAAATGTTAATTTTTATGCCCTAATTACCCCAAAACGATGTATCCCAGAGGCATTAGTATTGCAGGAATTTAACCTCATCGTGTGATGCAGAATTTTCCCTTACTTTTATGTACATTTTCAATGTTGCCAAGCCAAATTAGATGGTGTCTTTTCATATATAACAACTGTCTTGTTGGATTACTTTAAGGACTTACTTGCATCTTCATAGCTTAATCCTTCCTTTGGAGCCTCTATTTTTTCCATATTATTATCTGAAATCTCACACATCCTTTGACTATACATTAAGCTGTTTACTCCCACTCTACAGCCTGCATGTCACATTGCCTGTGTTTCTGAGCAGAAATAGCTAGCTGTACCTCTCAGGACTCAGTCAGTCACAACTTGAAGTCATGATAGGTGATGAAGAGGTACAAGCCATGTCTTTTGCCCTCTCCAGAGCTAAGTAGCACACAGCTTCCATACTACATCCACACCAGCTACTTGTGGGTGAAAAATTCAGGAAAAACGCTCCTTTCTCTGTCACATTTGACCTTCACGTTATCTGTTTTGAGGGATGGCAAGCGTCAAGAATTTAAACTTACTGCTGTACCCATGAAGAAAATTGCTGGCTACACTAATAGTTAAACCATTAATCCATTTCCTGGCAATAATTTATGAATAGATCCAGCCTAGTGAAGTTACAGACCACCATGGTGTTCTTTTTGCTCTTTTTTTTTTTTTTCACTTTTTCTCATTTTTTGTTTAATAGCGCTATCATTTTTTAATTATTTTTACCTGTGTTACTAAAGTGAAAATCTTCTGTTAAATTTTTGTGTGTGTGTGTGATTTTTTAAAAAAGTATTTGCATTTGTCCTTTTAATTTCTACAAAGAAGATAAGCATTCTGGCTTTTCCTTTTTGTGTAGAAGGTGACTTAATTTATGTGAGCATTAGCAGTAAGCTTTCTGTTGAGGTCATTCATCTCCAGTTCTAGATGTATTCCTATATAAAGCGTGAAAAAAATTTCTTTCACAGGGAAAGCTGGTCTGAATGTACATTCTTTATATTTGGCAGGTAATTCAATTCCTTTATCTATTTAGATGTGACTCCAGACAGCCATTGAAACTTGATATTTATATGGTAGGTCTCTAAAAGTATTAGTATTGAGAAATTTCTGTGTAGGAAAGAGTCGTGAAGCACTCAAGGATCAGATTGGCATATACAGAAAGACTGAATTTCTGCCTCCTTCATTGTCTTTGATGGTTAAACTATACAAATAAGAGTGCCAGGCTGCTGCTTCTCCTCAGCAAATTCACATATCTATGGAGCAGAAAAAGCAGAACTTTAGATCATAGGAAAAAGTGGGGCAACAGTCAGATGCAGGCCATTTAAACAATGTATTTGAAGAAGATGATGGAGAACAGGATAGCAAGGCAATAATGTGCCAATTAATTTGGAGATGGAGCCTGGACTCTCTCAGACTGTGACTCTTGCAGAAGATTACTGTCTCTTTTCTCTCTGTACTCAGAGATTACAGGTAATTTCAGTGCTCTCTCATAAGCCAGGCTGGATTTGTCTCATGAGCATTGGAGTGCTGACCACTTTCTGAGCTGTTTTTCTGAAGGCGAGCTGTGGATATCCTACAGAAAGTCAAAGCAAACTATTACGAAATGACAGTGTTCAGGATTAGTTGTTTTCCTCCTGTCTTCTCATGGTTTTGTGCTCTGGGTTTTTCACACTCTCTTGTTGATTCATTTAAATATTTTACCTAGTTTAAGGTATAAAACTTGCAAGTGCCAGAAAAGATATCTTGTGAACATTTTTGAGCACAAAAAGGTATTCCTGGAGACCTTTTGTCTGAGTGTATTTAGCACTGCAGTAGGAAATATGAAACCACAGTAAGGATGGACCATGGTGAAAATGGGCACAATCTTGCTATCTCTCTGGGCTAAGTTGATCAGATACAAGCCTGAACTGAACTGTCATCCTTGTGGGAGATGTTCCAGTATCAGAACCTGATGTCAGCTTGCAGGCTTGTACCACAGTCCAGCAAGAAGCAGCAGACCAGATTAAGTGAGCAGCAGCTTTTGGAGCTGTCTGATGCTCTGAACCTCACAGTGTGATACCAGAATGTGGAGTTTTTAAAAATTATATACCTGCATGTGTTTTTTATTGACAGATATATATTTCATTATATGTTTCATGGTGATTGTACTTGCAAATGAATAAAAAGACAACAAGGTTACTCCCCATTCTGGCAAAACAAAACGGTAGAAATTTCACAGACTGCAGATATTTTAAATTTGTTTGTCAGTGATTCACATTCTGCATCCTAGTGGAGTCTGTTGGAAAGGCACCAGGGGGAAGGAGAAAGACTTTCCCCTTGTTCATGAGTAGAGGAGCATGTCTTTGAGCTCTCCAGTGAACACTGTGGCTTTTTACCTCCCAGCAGAACTGTTATGGCAGCTGTAAATTGTTAAAAATGGGTAGTATTGTGTCACTGAAATATCTTTGAAGAGTTGAATTGTGCCTAGAGACCACAACCAGAGGACTGTGGGAAAACTTAGGAGAGTACGCGGTGGCTGTGGAGGCAGTCAGTTTCTGGGACATCGCCACTGGATGGAGCTTAATGGGGTTTAATGTACTCTGTAATGTCTTATTTCTGACTTCTTTGAATGCATGCTTTTATATAGAAAAAAATGGCAGATGATGGGCTTTGCTTTCCAATGGGTTTGGAAGTGTTAGACAGAATTCCACAGCTAGAATCTGAAATTATGTGTTTCAAATAAGAAAATAATAAAGTTTTGTAACAGTCGAACATAAGAATAACTCAGTAGAAGAGGCACGTACCATGCTTTGACTCTAAAATGTTATGTGTGTCTTTCAGAGCTCTTTTGCTCTATGCTGGGTGACCAGAGCCTTTGCCTTCACAGTCTGCGCAGCTCTGAACCTTTGCTTTACCTCCTAGGCCATTGAAGAGAAGAACAAGACTGCTGCATCCCCCTGTCTGCGCTTTGCATGAGCAGTACAACCAGATCTCATTATGTTTGTCTTCAGTGGGTGGTTGCTGGGAATTCCCTCAGGTGACCGGGTGTGCTCTGCTTTCTCTGTGCTTTTCAGTGAGGTCTGGGACTGCCCACAGAGGTTGGACCAGTGACAGTGGTTTGAGGTGTGGTGGAAAGAGCCATCTTTTATTACACTGTGTGGGTATTTGTGCTCTGTGCTGGCTGCCATTCACTTCTACAGGTTTGTCATAATCTCTGCAGCTTCAGATGGGGCTGACTCATCAATTCTTGCTCTAGCAAGCCTCCACCATTGAGGGCAGCTGATACACACAGACACCGGTCCTTTCCCTTTCATGCATTTTCTTGGATGAAATTTAATGGCTTACGAAGCATAGTCTGGAGTGGACAATAAAGGGATCACCCCTGGCTTTAAAATCCATGAAGCTATGAAGCCAACCAAGAAAAGTAACAGTGTCTGTGTAAACCTTATCAAAATGGAGCTCTGCTCAGTCTCCTAAGTAAGAGTTTCTGTGCTTATAAATTCCTCTCAGCCTCCTTTTCTGACAGAGTGCAGCACATCAGAGGAATTGTCTGATAAAGATGGGGAGAGAGGAGAGGGATTATTATAAAAGCCATCCATGTGGCTTCTGCCCGGAAGTCTGCATATTTCTCTTACACATGAATTGGCGTACAGAGACTGCAGCTTAACCCAGTGCTCCAAAGAAATAATCATGTGGAAGTATGAGCAACAGTAGCTCTCAATTTTCATGCAGTGATGCTATTGCAACAACGCTGAATGCAGCCATACACCACAACCCCCACAGCTGTCTCTTTGGCAAACCTTTTGATAAATTGGATCTTGATATTTACAGAATCTATTAAAATACAGCCCATCATGTGTTTGTTTATATGTTGACAAGATGATGTACACCCTGCGGGTCAAGGGTGATGTGAACTGTTTTGGTGTTCTTGTCAAAGCAGCTAAAAAAAGAGCATTTAAATATTTTTTGTAGAATAATTGTCTAAGAATGTAAGAGCAACATACAGAATTCCTACTTTGAAAAAATCTCTACTGATCTGACACAAAAATCTGAGCTTGTTATCAATCAAAAAGACTTTCCTACTTCTTCTCTAATATGTTAGAAAATTGGCAGCTCAGATAGAAAAACAAATAGCAAAAATAAACAGAAAGGAATTGATTTAGCCACTTGGGTGGCTTACCCAGTACCATTGCAGACTTTTCAGTTGGTCAATTATTAATTATATATTATTTTACCAAACGAGGCTTGATTGCAGCACATAAATAAGTCAGAATGGGCTTTATGGGGGTATCAAATGTATTTCTTAGAGCATTGTTTACGTGTATTTGATTTTTTTCTGTGAAAACATGAAGGAGAAGCGCTGTTTGGAATTCAGTCATGCCAATCTAGTTCTTGTAAATCCACATGCAACTATATTGAGTGTGTTACCTATCTAAAACTGAACCCCAGGCTTAAACACAGTATTTTATAGCATTCTCTCAGCTTCATTGTTATTATGCTGTATTCTCATGAAGTGGAATAAGGACTGAGATGACTTATTGTACAGGAATCTCTTTCCATCTCATATGTTTATTGCTTGCCTTTTTCAGAATCTTGGAATCATGTGCCTCAGAAACAAATGAGACCTATTCCTGTTTCAGCTAAAACATGAGCATTTCAGTGTAAGAAATGAAATAATGGAAAAGAGTGGTTACAGAAGATGAGTTTCAGATCAGCAGTAAAACCCCAGTACACTCAAATGTGTCATATACGTATGAAAGTGTTGGGATATCTGAATACTTCACTCTATTCTGATAGCCACTATGTTTTAGAAAGGAATATGTGCATTTGTAAAGTAGAATGGAGCTAGGATGGAAAGCTGAGAGAGCAGAAGGGTGCGTGAAAGTGAAGAATGGGCAAGTAAAGCCAGGAGAAGGAAGAGCTATCTCTAAGCAGGGTGAGAAAGTAATGCCATGTGGCATTGCCAGTGAAGAACATGAGGTGTCTGAGCTGTCCTGATATGTTTTGCTGAAGAGATGGTAGGGTTTGGAGTTCCTCTTCCGGAAGGGGAAAGGTGTGATGGTTTGGTTCTGGTGGGAGCTTATTCCTGTGCCCAGTGGATCCTAGAAAGTCTGAGATGTGGATCATGCGTATGAAAACAAGGACAACAGAATCTTTGTCCGTTAATATTACAGAAAGTAGGTTTAGGGTTTTTCTGAGATAAAATACTGCTAGATTTTTTTTCCTTATTTGTCTTTTCTGTTACATATTTCCAAGTCTGGTTTGCCAAAAGAAGGAAAAAAAAAAAAAAAAAAAAGAAAGTGCTTATAACTTTGTTTCTAAACGCAAGCCAAGAGCCTCCTTCACAGATCTGGGAAATTCTCCCTTCCCCTTTACTCCTTCAGCTTGCTGTAACCTTGCCCCAGAAGCAATAATTTAAACATTTCCCTCCTTTTTTTTTTTTTGTGTGTGTGTGTGTGTGTGTGTTGGTTTTTTTTTGCTAGTAGTGCCATCAGTGAGCTTGTTGCAACTCTGTATTCTGCAGACAGTTGCCAAAAGGAGGTGAGATGATGATGCTACCAAAAGCAAAGATCATCAGATGATAGTACCATTTGCTCATGCTGGACACATCTACTTCATGCAATGAGATGTCAAGCTGAATTATTTCCGAATGAGCTATTGTGTATGCACAGCACAATAGGGCTGATTTCTCAATATTGTTAGTGCAGATGCATCGTTGCAGTGGGCCCAGATGTGACACGTTAGGCTGCACAGTGTAGGTAAGATTTGAGATGCTGCTCCTGAAACCAGTCAGATCAGAGACCAGGGTTGTGAGCAGGGCTCTTTGGTTAGTCTGAATTCAAGGTGCTAATGTTCTAAGAAGGAAAAAGAAAAAAAAAAAAAGTGTCTCCATTTGCCCTTTCTGTTAAAAAAATGAGCTGTTTATTTCAGTGGTCTCTGGTTAGATATCCTAGATCTTTCAGCTGTTTGATGTATGTGAACCTCAAATGAAAAAATCTGCAACTTGAAGATGTTCATATTTTCACTAAACTTAATTTAAAGTGTTAATCTCATGGCCAAATCAGAGATTCATTATCAAACCAATGAAAAAACATTGTTCTGGTTAGTTCTCTGGAAGCTTACATAATGTTTTGATGTGGGAAGTTTAAACTACTTAAGCTGTAAAGTGTAAAGCAAAGAAAGAGGGTAAATACGATTTTAAACTGAAGATAGATGCAACAAAATACCTCCACCAATCATTAAACTTCCCTTCCCTTCCCTTCCC
>JAPSGF010000078.1:892731-924408 GCA_035772895.1 Perdix hodgsoniae
CCCCCCCCCCCCCCCCCCCCCCCCCCCCCCCCCACACACACACACACATTCTCCTGTACCATGGCTCTGCTGCCAAGCAATCTGTCCAGCTCATTGTGATCCGTACCTGGAGTGCCTCTGCTTTTTCAGTCATACATTGGAGCTGCCATGTGGAAAAGCACGCTTTGAATACTATGTTAGTGGGTACATCAGAGGCATTCCCTCTTTCCAAATTATTTTGCATGGGTATGTAACTCTAAAACTTATTCATTTCTTTCTGTGCTCTCCTTTCTCATAGCCTGCTAAATCACTATTGCCTGTTGTTAGACAAAGCTCAGAATGATTGAGAAAC
The DNA here is from genome assembly GCA_035772895.1 of Perdix hodgsoniae. Lineage (NCBI taxonomy): Eukaryota > Metazoa > Chordata > Aves > Galliformes > Phasianidae > Perdix > Perdix hodgsoniae. Next base: position 893,063 of record JAPSGF010000078.1, read on the forward strand.
ATTTAGATGTTGTACTAAGGGACCTGGTTTTGTGCGGAAGTATTGGTGGTAGATGAGTGGTTGGACTAGATGATCGTGGAGGTCTTTTCCAACCTTGGTGATTCGATATCCAGCTTCACACGTACATCTTCTGTTCCATGCCCTCCCCTTTTTGTCCTGTTGACAGATACTGCTGGTGTGCATTGTGTGTTATGCTTCCCTGTTCCAGGGCCAACATGGGTTAGCGTTAAAAAAAATTGTTGAGGCTTTACTTAGAAAAACAATTCAATCAAGTTGGCATAATCAGTAGTGCATTGCTCTCATGACACATTCTGGAAAAAGGCCCCAGTCCTCCAACCGCTTGCACAGACGCTTGATTTTATGCACGAGAAGTCCCATTGAGATCAATGGGGCTACAACATATGCATAAGTGTTTGCTGGACTGGAGTCTAAGTGTGAGGTGAAGCCTTTCACCTAGCACAGACAGTTCAAAACAATGTTTATAGTTTCATATGCTATAATCTTTTGAGAAACATTAAATCTAAATAGCTTTCAATATTTGTTGGCAAGTATTCTCTTTTATAAAATTTGCTAGATGATGCCGGCTAGATTAAAGAGAAGAAACATTAAGCAGATATTACAAGATGTACACTCCGTATCAGATATGTGTGACTGTAGAAAATAGCTTTGAATAGTTTGAGCAATTAAAGAATATTGGCTGCCAGGATCCATTTCTGTGCATTTTCACGGAGAAGTTGCATCTCAGGGAGTGAATTGCCAGCAAATGCTGGAGAACATTTTACTACGGTTGTGACTCCTGATGTTTCCTCCTTATTCTCTTACTTCAGATCTCTATTCTGTTTGCAGTTTATCCTAATTTAGAATGCTTCACTTTTGTTAAAAACATTGGGAAATGAACACTGTATTGTACGTAACATAAAATTTTCAAAAGCAAAATCATTGTTTAAATGAAGTTCAACATTTTTCTAAATGGCAACAAAATATTTGCCGGTTATTAAAAAAGGTGAAGCACTTCAAGGTCAGTAATCAGTTATGGACATATTTATTTCAGACACACATATAATCTATAGTAACTAGCTTTCAGTAACTACATAATGATACACTGTTCTTATTTCATCGTAAGCCAAAAAGCTTAGATGTTATCCATATCACAGATACATATATATATATTTATATAAATCTGCCCATAAAGAATCTGAAGGCATATTTTAAGTGTCAAAACAAATCAGTTAGACTTATCAAGCAAAGGAGAATATGAGAAGCTTTTACAGCTAATGCCTTTCCAAAATAACATCTGTACAGATGAAAAGGGAACCTGTCCAAACGTTTCCACTTCTAGTAAAATGAGATTGCTGACATGTGTACTACCATTTCTTCATACCAGTTTTATGTGTGTAGTTCACTGCTACAGATCCAATAATATTTATTAGGCATCAAAGTTAGAGTTATGTGATGAGTAGACATTTCTTTATACTGTCCAAGAATAATTTGCTTGTTTATTGTACAGGTAATATAAAATACAGTATGTCATTTACAAAGTACTGCAGTCTTTGAGATAGGCTCTTCATAAAGGATGTGATTATATGATGTTATTATCTATCAACATCAGTGTTTCTTTTCAGTCAGGTTGTGCTTGGAGAATTTTCCGTGCATTACCGATTGCTTCTGTTTTTCATTATATTTCTTATTTTCTTTCATACAGAGAGACTAAGAGTTGTTCTTAGAACATCTGCTAAGTGGCCTGACCAGGTCACCAAGTTAATGAATGAAAGGAGTAAGATGTGACTGCGAAAGGCGTAAAGACATAGCTTTCTTATTCAGTAACACTGAGAAGATGCTTATTCAGAAGGGCCCACCTCTAAATCAGATGCTCAGCTCCTAGTATTCAAAATATTTAAAGTCTGAAAGCATTCATTATTTAAACAGCTGTTATAATCAAACATGAATGCAGTTGCCATTTGATTTCCTGCCTAAACAGTGCTTCTTAAACGTAATCTATTCAGGAAATTTTGTTAGTTGTCTTCTATCTTTCAGTTCTCTCAACTAAAGCTCTCATGAACTTTTCCATTTTTTTTTAGATAATGAGATCCTTTGACAGTGTTGATTCCAAAGGGAGCTGGGCACTGATACACAGAATCCAACCTAAACAACTAAGTTATCAAGTCATGAATACAATCCAGTTTGTTTTCAGCTTGACATGGTTATAAATGCTAACAAATAAATACTGTTTATGTGTCATAGTAAAGACTGGAGTCCATTTGCATTTTGCTCAGCAGTCACTGCCTTAGTAAACCAAATTACTGTGCACTTACACATGTTAATCTCATAGCTTTTCAGAAAAGTGACTGCTGTTTTATCTCCTTTGGAACAGAGGAGACAAAACTCTAATCTTGTTTGTTATTTGTAAGTTGGCTGTAGAGCTCTTGTCTACCAACAATATGACTGAAAGCTCTCTCCCAGTCTATTACAGTGTGTATGTACTGAACTTTTCTTACAGCAGTATTCTATGCTTGGGATGAATAAAATGCTGGAAAGCAAGCTAAAAATAAAAAAAGTCCAACCAAACAAAAAACCCCACACCACCACTAGTAGGAAGAGCAACAGAGATAAATGGATGTAACCTTCAATGGAAATAGAAGTGGAACTAGCCCAAAAATGACCATGTAGGCAAAGAAATCCCATGCCTTATTGCCTATAGCCTCCCCTTCCCAAAAGTCTAAGTGACTGATGGACAGAGAAACATGGATTGGGTGGCTGATCTGTTGCAGGCCCTAGGGAGCAAACTGTGCACCAGGGTTTGGGGTGCATTGTAGAGATTGTCCTTCAGTAGGTGATTCTGACAAATGGACATATGGACGGCTGCTTGTCTCCTATGAAGTGTCAGTTACATACCCACATTTATCAAAGATTGCACTTTTTGATATTTTTAAGCTCTTTTTGGTATGCAGTTACCTTTAGAGGATATTGCAGTATTGTTATTATCAGAAACACAGGCTCACAGTGTTGAGTTTCACACAATGCAGAGATCCAGTTCTGAAGTCCAGACCAGTAAAGAAATGTTCACTTTTACTGTGGTTTGTAGGTTCATACATTGTTATAGAAAGAATAAAACTTGGATGGATGCTATCATCTCTGACATATCAGACTGTTTAATCACAACCATATTCTCTATGTTTCTAGTAGTTTGGAGAACACCTGTGGTTTTTATCTGTTTGGCTGGTGATTTATGAAAGGGGAATTATTAACTATAGGGAGCATGCTTTAGCGTGGGGTTGGACTTGATGATCAGTGATTCTGTAGTTCTGTATGTACTCACCAGAAGTGCTCCCTTGCTGTCCTCACTCTTCCTACTGAAGTCAAAAGTAAAAGTTATTATGGGAGAAAAAAGCTAATGCTGAGTGATTGGGAAATCCTGTCATCTTATGCATACGAATAGTAGTGAAGAGCAAAAAGCAGAATCCTCTAGTAATGGTAAAAATTAATTCTTGCATGTTTTGTGGTTTCTTCACATCTTGCTCAACGTCTTGCAACCTTAAAAAAATAATTAAAATAGTTAATTTTAGAATAGTTAATTTTAAAATTTAGAATTTTACATAAAAGCGTACAGAAAGAAACTCCACTTTCAGGACTAGTCTGCCTGCAAGGAAAATGAGAAGTCAATTAAGTTGTACACTAACACCTTTTTTTTATTTGACTAAGTGGAAAAATAAAATGCAGGCAGAATTTCAAAAGACACAATCATTCACCAGGCCATGGAAAGAGAACAAAGGAAAGCAAAAGATAGAGAGGAACAAACTCCAATGAACTGACCACTTTTCCTCTCCCTGTCTCTTCTGTGAAGTTGTTTTAAATTGCTTCACAGCTTGGCTTTCTTTGTGGCTGAGAAATTACATCCAGGCTCCATTATCCTAAAATTCTGTGACATCTACGCCGGCAAGTGGTACGACAGTCTTTAGTGCTGGAATCATATTTGTTCCCGTCTGTCCAAGTTAGGCAAGAAGCAACACTACTACCTCAGTACTGATCTGAGATTCCTCAGAGCATTGTGCATTATCCATTATACAACTTAAATCTTACATGGTCCAGCCTTGACTTGGTATGTTGCCAGTGTGACAGATGTTCCAGCGAGTGCTGTTTATTTTACCTAATAATAGCTGTTCATAGTTTTTAGAGCATTAATTATGTGACATGCCGCATGCTTTAGAAATTTTGTTATTATTGTCATTATATACCACTATCATCTTTGGCACTGCAAGTTTCAGTATCTACAGTATCTTCCAACGTATCAATAATCAATCCAATAAGAAATAAATCCAAGCTGTTCACACTGAATTTATTTGTGCATGCAAATAGAAGACGAAACTGAACAGTGCCAGTGCATTGGCATCCTAACTGCTTTTTCCCCACTCCACACAGTTGACACACTGAAACAGCAGTGGCAACCCGTAAAAGATTTTATAATTAGAACATGCATCTCTATATTTATGTCCTGAATGCTGAGTAAAATCCTGTTAGTATGGAAAGTAAAATAAATAAATAAATAAATAAGAAGGAAAAAAGAGAAAAAAAGGGTCACTTTCTTGGAAAATGAAGCTTTTTTTTTGGTAATTCTGAAATTTTGGAATAATAGTATATTTTGCATTCTTTTGATATGTAACATCAGAGACCTACTAATAATAAGTGAGCCTACTAAGAAGTAAATTAATTAGGTGAGAATTACAAAGAAATAGCAGCAGGCACGTCACACAAGAAGGTGAGTGGAGTCTTTTTTTGTCTGACTCGTCTCTACCGGTAGGCTGATGCACTGCTCAGACCTGGGACAGGCCATACACAAAATATCTTAGTTGCAGCAGCACAACCAATATCAACCAACCAAAAATCTCCCTAAATATTCATAAAAAAACAAAGTCTAGTAATTACCTGTGGTCAGAAGGGGGGAGAGATCCAGTAGGCAGCATAGGTAGCATTTGCATGAGTAATCAAAGAAGAAAAATGCAGTAACTAATTTTTTTCCCCACAGTTTAATGACTATTGTGAGATACATGTATTCACCACAGGGATTTGTGCAAACGATATTTTATTTTGCTCTGAGACTCCTGCAACGCATTAAAAATTATGCCACCGTAGATCATTGCAGTGATCTGGTGAAGGAGTCCAAGATTTTGGAGGATTCTACACTGTTGTTGTTGCTGTTGTTTTTCTTATTAGTCACTGTGAATGTTTAAATACATATAGATGTGTAATGCAGAAGCAAATGAGTGTCTCTATCCATATGGTTTGGTATAAATTCATGTTCAAAACTTATGCTTGCAGGCTTACTTTTCCTCTGTTATGGCAAACCATTGTGTGCTCACTCATAATGGCTTCTTCATGCATATATGTAGTGTTTGCCAGATGTAGACAAACACAAAATTACTAGGAATGATGCATGATGGTAATATGAATAATAACCGTAGCAGTTAAGTTTTTCCAGATCTGAATTAGACATCTGTAATTGGACAGACAGACACAATGTAGTGCTGATATTTTCTTTTCAGTGATAAGGTGTCTGCTTTATAGCTGGATTTTCATTCCTGTAACAACAGTACCAAGAGTGCTGCAGATCAGAGTATATAGTCAGAATGTAACTATCTAGTTTTACTTGCAATATCAGTAATATCCCTTATGAAAGGACAAAGGACTGTGTCACTGATGCAAGAATACCTGCAAGAATAAAGCATTTAGAAACAGTTTTCCTAGGTATTTAGATGAAGAGAAACTCAGCAGCATTTGTATCACCTTCTATCTTTCTTACAGCCATTGCAGTTGATTCAAGGTAATGGAAAAGATAGCACCTCCCAGCCATGGAAAGCAGAGCCATGGAATTTTTTTCTCTTTGTTATTTCTATTTTCTCCAACAGAAAACACTGGTATGTCATGGGATAATGCTGAGAGTGACGGAAAAATGATGATCTAGAACCTGCTCTAGACCCAGCAGCACTTTCTGTGTCCTTCAGGTCATGGCCTGAGAGAGCTCAGTTTCTGTGTTTTTATGACAGATTTTTGTTTCTCAAGTCAGCTCAGGGCAGTCTATCCACAGAGAAGTCTGCGTGTGTGGACATGGTTGCCAGTACTGACTATGACTGCCTTTGTCTTTCTTGCTTCACAGAATTTGGAGATTGGGAAGCTATCAACTCTTCATTGGTGGAAATTGCCTTTTGCCTCATGTTGAGCTATGGTAGTAAGCACTGTGTAAATGAATAGATAGTAAACACTGTGCAGAAACTGTTTGGGTAGATATTGCCAAAATGGTTGCATCCAAACACTTAATCATTGTTGTTTTTTTTTCCTTTTCATCCCCTTTGATGGCTGATTTCCTGTATAATTTTTCAACTTCCATTACAGAACTTTACTGCTTAGCCTACTTTGCTCATATAATCAGAGAACATTAGCATGTTTACATAAGAATAGGTCCCTGCTGGTAATCAGCAAGCTACCATATATTTAAAAAAAATGAACCAAGTCACTTGTATTGGAGTGTTTGTTTGCCTATGGGGATTCCTTCTATTTTCCCTGATTTTACCCCACTGCTCAGCATCTTTCTTCTCTGTAAGCTTTATTTCCTTCTCTCTCATTCCATAGCAATATATAAGTGAACTCTGAGTACTTCAGATCCCTCTTAGTCAAGAGAAAAAGCAAGGTAGACTCCTGAAATGGAAATTCTCACATGGAGAAATAAGGCTCTGGATTCTGGTTACAGTGTATGATGTCTTCGTGCGCACCGTAGAAAAATCACATTTAATATTTCAGAAATATTGAACACATTTGCATGATTTCTGAGATGATGTCTCTTGATGCTGAAATAGAACTGCAGGATTGTTAATTTGCTTCCTCGACAGGTGTTCAATTCAATACAATAAATATTTTTCATCTTTAATTTGCAGATTAGTACTTTCAAGAAAACAGATCAAGTTAGGCTCACAGAATTTCAAAAGGAAAACTTTGGGGGGGATGGAATTATTAAAAAGATCTGAAGATGTGGTTTGCTTTAGATAAACACCTAATTGCTCAGATGCAACTCTGAATGTTAACAGTAACAGGTAAAAAGCTTGTGAGATCCTGTGCTTAGGAGCAGCACTTCCTAGGTTTCATTTCTAATGGCATCAGGAGGGCAGCTGTGCATGAAATATGTACCTTCACATTTCAGCTCCTTCAGAGCAGCCTTAATCTTTGAGTTCAGAGGGAGCAACCAGTGGAGAATAAAGAGATATTACTGTCTTTTTAAAACATTACCCTAAGGGACTCTCACATCCTTGGCAGGGGTGTGTTATTTAGGAAAACTTTGTTTCCCTTTGGACTGCTTTGCACTGACTACTTAAAAACATTATACGTCTCCAGAGAATTTCTAAAGGTGTCTTCAACTCTTTTTCCTTCCAGTCTCCTTTGTTTTTGCCTGAGTAGTCCTACACCTCCCTTATATGCCATGTGAAATTACTGAAGTACGTGTGTTCTTGCTGCAACTGAGATGCAAAGGAAGGAATGCTTGTTTGGGGATTACTACTGCCCCTTGCTTAGATGTTCTAACCATTTAAATGCAGGCTTTACATCCAGATTTTCTTGTTTATCTGGCAGTTCATTATTTAAGGCTAGCCTGTCAAAATAGGTTAAATATTCTTTGGGAAACATGGTCACATCTTTGAGACACCACAAACATGTTTAATACAAAAAGATTGGCTTGATAAAAGAAACATGATAAACTTGCATCTCCTAAAATACTTTTCTGCTGTTCCATGTAGATTTCTAAAAGCATCAGTATGCAATGACAAATCTCAAGGCAATAAATTTCTGGAAAAGACACAGAGAGAAACCAGCAAAGCAGTGAAAATAATTGCTGATGATTTGTTCTAACTACTTGACCTTGTGACCTCTTCCCCAGATATATGACCAAGATGGGACACTGCAGCACTTTATTGATGGTGGAGAACCCAGTAAGTCAAGCTGGATGAGGTACATCCGATGTGCGAGGCACTGCGGAGAACAGAACTTAACAGTGGTTCAGTACAGGTAAAGCGTGCTTCAGTTTACTCAGTGCAACAAAAGAAGAAAGTTCTTAATGAAAAATCAGACTGTAAGTGTCACCCGTACTCTTACTTTCGATTGCAAAGACAATGGTTGTGAATGTGTTCCTCCAGGGCAATAGTAAAGCTGCAGAGTGTGGTGAAGATGGGTTCAACTTTGGTTGCCAGGAGCTGAGGCCACTGCAGTGCGTACATCAGACTGTTTTTCCTGAGTGCCTTGTGTGTGTCAATAGCACACTGCAGGTGAAAAGAAAGGGGTAAAGGAAAAAGCCCCTGTAGAAAGTAGGTTTTCTGGGAGTCAGCCATGATGCATGTGAGCACCTAGAGCTGATACTTGATGTGCACCTGCTGTCCAAGGCTGCTAGCAGTGCTTGGGACTGCTGTGTCACTGGCTAGAGAAGGTCACTGTGTGGAGGAAATGTACAGGATTTATTTCATATCTTACTTTATGCACGCAAACAGACCCAGAAAACCTAGACAATGTGTTGCATAAATACATGATCTCAGCTATAAACAAAACTCTTGCCTCAGAATCAGAAGCAACTGCTTGGCCTTGTTAAACATGATAGGAAGCACATCAAAGAGCAGCCTGTGTTTGCCAGCCACAGTGAGCAATCCTGATTTTTGCTAGTTATTTTAGAGAGTGGAGTTTCTTTTTCTTAAGAGGAATCTTAAACTTATTTAAAGTATCTTTAAAATTAAAAATAAAACATACAGAAAAGCAAGCTAAAATTAAACATATATAAAGGTTGATTTTCCCATAGCGTTCCAATTTAACAATGGTAAAATTTTTCAATTGCATTTTCTGCTTTTTTATTCTCTGGCCAGTTGACTAAATAATGCTGCAATTAAAAAAATAACAACCCTACTTAAACATTGCAAGTATTTATATTATACTCCTAAATATCTGATATTTATAGCTAGAATCCTCTCAGATTTTAAATAAACACAGAAGGTAATGAATAAAGATGGCTATGATGAAAGAATGTTTTTGTAGGTATCTTGTGAACTATTTCTCAGTGTGGTGGTGTGTGTGTGCACATATGTATACGTATAAAGATATAAAAATGTGCGTATGTATGTATATATAGATGACAAACCTAAATGAAACATGAACATGAGAAAGTCATTCCACATCTGTCAGTATTAAGTGGATTTTACAACTCTCCTTTCATGATGGAGTTTTTTACTTAGAGTTCCCTCTGTTGATCTGTTTTTGATTACTTCAGATCTTTATAAAATGAACTACAAAAACACAATTTAAAAAACTGGCATCCATCACCAGTGACTGCATCCAAGTGTAAGAAAATAGAAAAGTTGGACACTGAAAAACCAGCCTAATTTTTATTGTACATGGACGTCCTCCTCACAGAAAGTCAGCTGGTTTAAATTCATTCTGTTATGATTTGTAATATCTAAATGGAATTTTCTTCAAAGTGCTCTTGATTGATTGACCCTTAGCTGAACGTTTTGTTTTTATTTTGAGGCTGACAATAATGTTTGTTGGCATGTGTTCTGCTTCAACTGCGTTGGGACGCCATGAAGCTATCTTTATGAGTCATCCAACCACAATACTAAATACATGTCAGCAAAGGAAATATTATCCGAAAAGGGAAAAATCCCTTTGATGTACTTCAGCATGCAGAGATTTCTGCGAGTTTTGGAAGCTCTGCACGCTTGTAAGGAACGGTGTACGCTTACACTTTTTTTTTTTGCCTACTCCGTGCCTCACAGACCACCCATTGCTCAAAAACAGTTCTGCTCTTTCAGCGGCAAAGTGTGTCATTTGGTTTTTAGCACATTCATTTGCTGGGCTGCTGTGTTTATGTTAAGGGAAGCCAAACTGAGAGATGAAATGTTACAAGGGTGAAGTACAAAGTAGACTCAATTTTTCTCAAGTTAGGAGATGCTGGTAATTTATAGCGCGGCTCCAATTTTCATTTTTATGTAACAGTGGAAAGAATTAATGAAATGTGCAGTGCTGAGCAGAAGGAGAGGGAGAAGAGGAGAGGAGGAGGAGGGAAGGAGAGGGAGAGACACAAAAGGGAGAGTTTTTGTCAGATATTCATAGAACGGCAAGAAAACCATTCTGCTTAGCTAGCAGTGCCCTCCTGAGACAGGGTGGCAGTAAGAGAGGAAAATAACAAGATAAATGAAATTTTTGCAGCTGCTAGTAAAATATTGAGAATCTGCACTTTTTTATTGATCTTTATGATCCTGTTGCCAAGAGCCACTTTGCGGTGACAAAACATGTTGACAAGTGCATATCTCACTGCCATGAAAAATGTGGTAAAGGATTCTCCTTATGTCTGCAGTGTTATACAAGGAACAAATTGCATTGCTACAGCCAATTCTTTATAGAAAGTCTGAATTTAAGGCCTACCAACCCTAAACACTTTTATCTTGAACTTCAGGCTAACGTTTGTAGCAATTCTTCACTGAGAAAACTAGTTGAGGCCTAACATTTTTTTCTGTGGTTTATAGATGTTTTTCTGCCCTACATAAGCTGTTATAAAAAATGGTCATTTCTTAGTACTTTGACTGTATCATTTTGGTATGTAATCCTTCAGCCAGAGTGGAGTGTTCTTCTTGTATATATCGAATTTCTATCCATCTCACGTGAGGGTGCTTTACTGTTCTATATGAAGCCTAGGGGAAAAGGCATTACAAACTGATAACATTTTTTTTTCATCTTGTGCCTGATTCTAATCTGACACAACTGTAGTCTCCATGTAAATTTTTTAGCAGTAGAATTGTCACTCTGAAGCTATTTATACCGGTAAGAGATTAGGATAATGCTCTAGTTTTTTACACTACAAACTCCATTTTTTTTCTTTTATTTGGTTTAGGAATATCCACAGTCCTCCCACAAAGTGAGGTCACAATGTTTATGGTAACACTAATTTATACCCACTGAAAGATCATCTGTGTCTTCTTCTCACTCCATTCAGAGGAAGATTTCTGTGGCTGTATGTTCAGATTTACTCTGTTTTTGGATTTCCCTAAGCTGAAGTCTGTTCCATCCAATAATCCAAGATCTCACTTTTTGGATGTAATGACAGACACTTTTTGGATGTAGTTACAGACACATTATACTATATCAAACTTCTTGCTAAAAGAACATTTATTCAGATGAAAAGCACTGCCATTTATTTACTCCTAAAATATGTTAACTTCAGCTTAGATAGCAAATGCAAAGCTATTTCTATGGAATTGTGTGCACCCTGATCGCAGTGTTGCATTTCTAAAATCACTTTGAAACAAGGTTTTAAAAAATATTTTGTTAACCTATCCTACAGGTGCTGAACAAAGTCCTTCAATTATAATAGAGTCAGTTTTAAAATAATTGGTAAGAAGTTAATTTAGTTATCTGAAGAAATGTTCAGAACAATGGGTTTCTACTGTAATACTGCATATCACAAGAGTATTCTGTTCTTAACTTAGGTATCTTTTTTTTTTTTTTCTCTCTTTTCTGTTGTTTAGATCAAATATATTCTACCGGGCTTGTGTAGATATCCCTCGTGGCACAGAGCTGTTGGTGTGGTACAATGACAGCTACACATCTTTCTTTGGAATCCCTCTCCAGTGCATCGCACAAGATGAAAATTGTAAGTTTGTTCTGTTTTTCTACATGCACAACCCAGAATTCATGTTTCATATCTAATCAGTTATATTCCTTGAGTATTTTAAGATATATTAAAACAAAGTAGTAATGCTGATGTACTCAAAATAACCTTGAATCTGGTACACTTAAACTGTTCAGCATCATAGTATGATTATCCAAATTATCAGAGGGGTTTGTGCAGGTATTTGTAGATTTCCCACTGTGGTAGGTCCTGATAATTTGATAGTATATGGAATTGTTCTTCTTGTGATTCACCACTACTTTATTCTTCACTGATTTGCCTGACCCTCTCCATTTGTCATCGATTCTATCACAAGAGATGGCCTAGCCAAAATAATAAAGTGTTGCAGGTTCATCAGCCCTCTATTAGTGGTCCTCTTCATTACACAACACTGAGTATGTTGAGAAAAGCTTTGTTTGAGTGATTGTAGATAAGAGTTCCTTCTGCTTAAAAGGGAACAGCCCAGTACAAGTTCAGTTTAAGTAACCTGAAATGACAGTGAACTTCCATTCCATCTTGGCCATCTCTATTTCTGATCATTCTTCTACTCCTTCTGAATACTTAATTTTTATTTCACTAGGAATTCTCACACAGTTACGCATGTAGTTTGTAACACAGAACAATTGAAATCCAGTGCTGGATACCTTTGTCTGTAATGGGATAAGGTGGTCCAAGCACACCCTCCAGTTTGACTGTTTGTGTGTAGAACCTGATTAGAGGTTGCATCAAAACCTTTATTCCATTTTCACATCCATATGCATCTAAATGGTGGGAGAAACTAATAATGGTTGCTTGGTTGGCTTTGGTCTAAAGTGACTCTGTGGCTGCCCATATATAATCAATTGTATGCATAATGTATTTTTTTTCATCAAGCACTTGCATACTTAAACAACTATTCTAAAATGAACTCACATCTTCTAGCAACCTAAGTACTGAACCATAGAGCAATAAAGCAGTAAGATAGCAGGGATTAAACTGTCAAAAATAAACATCCTGTTTCATATTGAGTTTTCAAATCTGTTGGGCTTGAGAGGAGTTTAAAAGAAATTAAATTACTGGCAGTACTGTTTGCTGATAAAACTCACACTCTGCAGTGTACATTGTGGAAATATTATCTTTTCTTTCATGAGCTGAAGCTTACAAAACTTTTATTTAAAAAGCAAAGCATTACGGTTAAAATATATAAATATTGTCACTTGCAATTTTGCTGTGAGAGAAGTTTGATTTTCAATTTCAGACTAACTGACAAGTCTAGATGAAATTAATCTCTGAGAACAGAGCCAGATGTAGCATCTGTATGACTTAAGTGTTGCTTAGGCCCTCAGAGAAGACTTCTGCAGATCTGCTGCATAGAGGTATTTCCACTTTTAGAGCAAAATCTGCCTATATGCTTTAGTTTTTAATATCCTGACCTTATTGTTTCCATGGACTACTATGAATACAATTAAGACAAAAACAAAAAAACAAACAAAAAAAAGACCTACTTCTTGTGTGAGGATGCTGGGGGAAAATGAAAGCATACACATCACCCCTTGCACTGAACATTTGTAGAGGTATGAAAAATGCATTATATCTGGAAACTTGTAACAGACAACTCCAGAAATCAGGTACTCAGATACTCCAGGGGAGAATATCATGGGAAGGACCTCAACTTCAGTAAATAAAACAGCATGTAATTTTATAATAATAGGGTTAATGTTATTGAGAAAAGATAGTAAAACATAACTCTTTGAAGTAACTGGTGTTATATATTACCATAACAAAAGTTTGCATTACATTTTTATTGTATATTAAATAGTGTTGAATGATTCCAACTCACAAATAAAATTTGAATCTCATATTTGCTCTTAGAAATCCGTTGTAATAACGTACTTAAACAAATCTGCAGTTTTAATCACTTGTTTATTTAGGTAATTTGTACTGGTGCATACATGTATTTTTTGAGTATGTACTTTTACATACATACATACATGTATATGTATGTATATATAAAAAATGTTGTTATGTATATATAAAAAATGTTGTTATGTATATATAAAAAATGTATGTTACATAAAAAACACATACATATATTTTTTGAGACATGTACTTTTGAGTGCAACTAAATATATGAAAACACACATAGATATGTTCTCATAAGTGTACAACATTTTTAATTTTAAGATGTCCATTAAAATGTCGTATCATGAAGTTGAGCCCACAAAGATTAGAAAGCATGAGAACGGGCACAGCTGTCCTGAACAATCCCTCTTTTTGCACTGAGGTACACTCCCCCATTAGCTGACTCCATTTTGTCCATAAGACTCGTTTCACGCACTGCATGATCTAGATTGTACTCAAGGAACATGGTAGCTGTTCAGCTTTCTTTATTCGTAAACCCCCGCCTTCCTTACCATGTTATATCCAAATTCAATGTTAAGTCACTTGTTTGTGAGCGCGGTGTACTGCATTCACAGCTCCAGTGTCTGAGTACCTCACAAGCCATAGTTAATTTCTGTTTTGTAGGGCAGAAATCGATGCACAAAGATATCTCTACATTTACTTTGCACTGTCTCATGTTACTCTAGATGCTATTAGTATTAATTAGACACATCATCGTGAAGCCACTGGCTTAATGTTGTATGACAATTTGTGAGATGTAATAATAACATCCTTAGTGACTGCACACTGAGACAGTAAGGGATCTACTGGTGTAGTAGGTATGCAAATCCTGTTTTATTTCAAGGAACGTCTATGGTTTTTCCCCACACTTTCAGAATTCATGCATGTCTGTTATATAGCGATTATATGTGCTGACTGCAACATGTAGAATCAGGGCATCACAAGTACAGAAGCACTTTCTTTCGGATGACAATCCCTTTTGTGTAATAAATGTTTATTACAGTCTGGCTTCTCTGAGTGCTTTCAGTCTCAAACACTTCTTTGCACGAGCTCTCATTCCAGAATCAGCATCATCTGTTCAGCTCGCTGTCTCATTCCTCCTTTTTTTTTTCATTGTTAAAATAAGTGTCTAATTCTAGTGTCAAGAAAACGGATATTGGTATTTTTTGGTGTCTCCCAAAACTGTGTAAGTTTTAAAAAGGCATAAAAAGGATCTTATTTACTTTTCTTGTTTTCTCCCAGTGAATGTCCCTTCGACTGTAATGGAGGCCATGTCCAGACAAGACACCCTACAGCCATTTAATAAAAGTAGCAAACTATCCCCTGCCACTCCACAGCGATCTGTAGTATTTCCACAGACTCCGTGTAGCAGAAATTTTTCTCTCCTGGATAAGTCTGGGTCCATCGAGTCAGGATTTAACCAGATCAGTGTCAAAAACCAACGAGTCCTTGCAAGCCCAACTTCAACAAGCCAACTAAATTCTGAGTTCAGTGACTGGCATCTTTGGAAATGTGGGCAATGCTTTAAGACTTTCACCCAGCGGATCCTCTTACAGATGCATGTGTGTACGCAGAACCCTGACAGGTAAAACCAGGCTCTCTTTATTTCTGTATCTACTGATACCCAGATCCACTGCTTTATTCTTTTATCACGCTGTTATCGTTTCCAAAACTGAACCATTATTAGGAGGAGCTTGTACAACATAATTCACCTGCAGCTCTGTGAAGTAAGCTGATAAAAACCGTTGCCTGACTTCACTATTTGTAAAAACATTTGGTGCCTAAGTGTACAGATAAAAGGAAATAGCAATGGATATAATCTTCTTTTTTTTTTTCTTTTTTTTTTTTTTTCAGAATGGTTTGGTACATCTGTTGGAGGCAGCAAAATAGAAAGAGAATTTATGAATATCATAGAAGGAAAAATGAGGTCAAGATAATTAAAAGTCTCTCTGTCTTCCAAAGATAATCTAACTTGCTGCTCAGTGGCTGTCACAGTCATTTCAGGGTTCACCTATAGTGTGCAATGTGTATGAACTTAATTAAGTACTAAGAGGTAATGAATTGGAATTTTTTGCTTAGTACTATTTTTCTTCAGAGCATGCAAACCATAAATTGTGCAAAGCTGTCAAAAGGAAATACCTAGTCTACTGGTGATGTGGAGGAAAACAGATGCCACTTATTCAATAAACTAATATCCACACAGAAGAAAAATGTTGACTAGATACCTCAGAGTCAAAGTTGGTTTGAAAGTTTGTCAATACAGAATTTTATGGCCGTGAACTGAGGATGAAATTTAGCTGAACAAGTGAATTAAAATTTCAGGTACTCTGACCAGTGGCACAGTAAATATAATGGAACCATTATTTATGAATCAAAGCTGGTTTATTTGACAATTTTGATAGCTGGCGGGACAAAAGACAAAAATCAAATTAATTCAATAAATAAGGCTGCCCAAGTTTTGTCTCTTCTTCAGCTGCAAAAGGCTTTGAACAGAACAGCTAAATCCCTTGAAAGTTATTATAAAAACAGCATTTAATTGTGAATTACATTTAAACGAAACACTATAGAAATAGCTGTGAGTCTCTGTGTGTATGTGCTTTGTGTCTGTCTCTTTGCATACTTGGTTACCTACGTATGTGTACACACTGGGTTGTCTGAAACTATGATTATGGAGGCATTGGCACATAAATCCAGTTTTCCAGGATGACACTTCAAGCTTGAAAAATTCTATTCCATCCAAATCTTCATAGAATTTGAAGAGTTGATTGTGTCGTGGCTGCAGAAACATTTCAACGTTTTCTTATTCCAGTGTTTTCTGAATGTCATGCTGGTCTTCACAGAAATAGGTGCCACACTGAGGAAGCCGCAGGACATAATGGTCAATTTAATGCCCCAATGTAGGATATAGGTCCTGAAAGGTCCAGTCTCCCAGTTTTCATAGACTTCTATGTTTCCAGTATTAAAGCACTGAAAGCTCACTACAGAGCACAAAATGCTGCATCAGGTCTAGAAGGGGTTTGTTATGCAGTTCCCACACATACTGTCTCAGCAATTCATTGAACTACATGTGAAGACTACATTTTGTCCTTTCCGTCACTTGAATCTGAGTCTTCCTTTATAAAGTACCAAGCTGCAGGTAATAATACATGAAGAGTCCCTTCTAATAGAGCTCTTTTGTAATCTAAGGGGCAGTTAAATTTTCATTTTTCCGGTGAGACCACCTGAAGATAAGTCTTACAATTAGCACTGTCATCTTGGAGGTCAGAGGTTTGGCTTTGTTATTCTATTTTCTTTGAATTATTTTGTGACAAGTGTATCTCAGAACACAGAAGTATAACTCCTCCCCTTTGAAGTGAACACCATTATTGGTAGGTTACTGTCTTTCCATCTTGCCTCTGCAGTGTGTATCTAAATTCTCCATGCACTGCAGAACAGATTCAACCACCAACTGCAGGGTGTTGTTTCCTCAGAATACCATAAAATATACTAGGCAAATAATCTACATCAGACAGTAGAGTGGTTGCTTCTCTCCCATAGCAGCAAAGAGAGGGAAGGGTGATATAGGAAAAGAAGTGGAGATTAGCTGGTAAGTGAATACTGCATCAGAGTGTTGAAAAGTAGAAACTTATAGGAAGATTTGAATCTTAATACCTGAGGCCACATTTTCAATGTTCATGCTAGTTAATTCTTTGGCTACTTTGTTTTTTTAAAATCCTGTTCTTAATATAAATTTATATACGGTGTTATACAGAGAGTTCTGAACCTAGCAGAAGATGGGAGACAAACTTAGGGTCAATCTGTTGCACAAGTACAGTCACTATGATGTTCTGTTTTGTGACAAAGGCATTTCCTCTGTGCTAAAGAATGGTTTGCACCCCAGTCTTCTCATGGAGCCAGTTGTGTAGATTCCTTGTGGAAGCCAATTTTGTAATGTCTTCTTTGTTCTACTGAAGCACATCTCAACAAAACTGTTGTAAAAACATTTCGTAGGAGCTCTTCTGTGACTGAAATGACACAGATCTGTTCAAACATATTGCATTTGCATTACCAGAGTAACAGTTAGTGCAGACCCCAGCTGTCCGAGGATCTGTTTTCTCATATTCCTGTTTAGGAATCGTCACATGCTGAACTTACATCCTGGCTACCTGTTTGTTGATAAGCAGGTGCTGGCAGATCAGCTGCACAGCGGCAGGGAAAAAGTTGCCCTTTGTTTCTTAAGTGTACAATATTTCTCTAGATGAACAATTTCTGAACTGCAGTAGAAGATTCACTAGAGTCAAGAAAACAGGGTATGATACCTGCCTGCTGGCCTGCTGGATGCAACTCTCTGGCTGGTATTTCCTCACCAATATCTTCAGCACTTCTCCTGCTGATAAACAGTTCCCCATTTATTGTCAGCAATTTGTGAGCACACCAGCCATTCTGTCTTTGATATGACTGAAGCAGCAGGGGCTGTCTTCTCTAGGAAATGGCCTTAGACTATCTGTTCTGGCTTTGTGTTTGTTTTTCAACAATGCTGATTACCTACAACATGAGGTAAAGGGAAATCTTCTTTGAATTTCAACAGGAGTCTGTTCATGGGCAGAAATTTGAGGACAGCGGGATATCTGAGTTTTGAGAACTACAAAGAAAACACCCCAAAACCAACAAAATTCACCAAACCTTAAAGCCACCTAGATTCATCTGAAATTCATTCAGAAAACATCTGAATGGGAGCAGAGTAGTAGATAGACATAAAAAGCCCCAGATATATTTCTTTCTGTTAGGCAGTGGGGGGAAAAAAAAAAAAAAGCACGGTCCCATGTGAGAGATGAACCCAAAATAGGCAGAGTTTTCAAGATCATCAGTTTTTGTTATTTTTAGAACTGTAATTTATATTAACTTCATGTAATAGTTTACTTCTGTCTTCCCACCGAGGTACATTTTAGCCCGTTAAATGTTTTAGGGTTCTTCTTGTAAGCTCATGATAAATAGAGGTGGAAGAAATTAGAAAAATGAGAACTTATGTCCATCTGAGGTCTGAGGCATTTCATACTTCTTTTAAGTACTGCCCAGGCAGAAGCACTCTAAGCAAGTGTTTCATGAAGCAGGAGTCACAAACAGATTTTCTCCTCAGGTTTCTGTTTATTTATTTGTTACCGTTGTCACTGCTGCTGTTGTCCGTTGCTTTGGTTTTTTCCCCTGCTGCAGAATTTTCCAATGACACTATCTGGGGGGCTATAGAAAGGGGTACAGAGAGGCCTCTGGACAAAGTGAATAATTTAGTGTTTGTATATAAAAATATATAAAAATTACTATATATATATATATACACACAATATATATATACACAATCACTTTTCTGAGACAGCTTACTTCTTTCTCACTTTGACCACTGTATTCAGGGTGCACTGTTGCTGGCTAAGGCAGATGTCTGCAGCTCCCGGGAGCTAACATGTGGCACCGTTTCTCATACGATTTGTACATTTGTGTGATGTTTGTTTTTGTTGATTGCCAAAGTATTGAATCTTGACAATTTGAGGAAAAACCTTCTCTATTTAATTGTGACTATGATAAATCGAGGATGTCATCAGACCCTCTCTATTCTTGTTTATTCAAAAGATCTTTTTATATGTGCATTTTTAGTGTTATACCTGAAAATTAAATTCTGAGTGCTTTGTTTCATTTCGTTTTTAAAACAGGTGCTTGACATTTTAAATTAGCAGTTTGGAAGGTCTTTTTCTCTAAGACCATGGACCAGACCATTCTGTTTTTATCCTTTTCTTTATAGGTTCCATGTCTTTGACCTTGATACACGCCCCATGTCCACTAATTAATTTAAACATCTCCTGAAACAGACAAACAAAAAGTAAATGTGATCAAGAGTTGTCTATTTCTGTTTATAGTGCGGCTATGGAATATTGCTCAATTAAAGTAAACATCATGCTGAAGTTAATGCTTGTTCTTGCATAATCTTTTCACAAAGGTTCACAAACTCCCAGTACTTGTAGTTAATAATAACAAAGCGTGCACCGAGCAGCACCTCTCCCTGACAGCTTCAAAAGTCTGACAACACTCAGTTGCTCTGACTTTCTGGTTGTGTTAGCTCTTCCGCAAACATCTGCAGAGGCAACCCGAGGATCCCCGTTGGGCTCGGCTCCCCACACGTGCTGACGTGGTGCACGAAGTGCTTGGGGCTTTGGCCTTGCTGCGTTAGCAGAACAGTGCAGCAGCAGAGGACGCAGAGCTGGGCCTGCAGTTACTGTCAGTAGCTGCTCATGGCCCCACTGGTGCTGGATATGCTGCAGTCTGCAGTGCTCTCAGACTCCGCTTTGTTTGCCTGCCTCTGAGGTCAGCTTGCTAGAAGAAGATCTCCCTCTGAAATGTCTTTTTACTAGGAAAGCTGTGGCCTAGCTCCTCTGACTGCAGCTGTGCTATCTACCACTGTTACTGCATGTTGTAGAGATGCATGGATGCTGGTTGTGAAAATGGTGCTTGCAGCATTTCAGCACGCCTTGCTTTCACTTCCACTAGAGATTGTGCTCTGACAGCTTCCCCTCCCACACCTTGCAGCCCTGCCTGGGATTCAGCTGTGTGTGCTGCCAGTGGCCGGGCTTGGTGTGCCACCACAATGCCCAGACAAGCGCTCTGATTCCTTCTCGTTAGCCCTTAAGAAAGAGAAAATCAGTTTCAGCTGTACGTCAGTCTCTCAGTTTGTGTTTTCTAGGATTTTTTAAGATGACAGCAATGTGCTAGTTTGTCTCCCTGATGTGACAGTGTTTCAATGATAGAATTATTGGTATTCAGGAGTTCACTATCACAAGAAATTAATATCTTAAGTATTGCACTGGCATTCCAAGTAACCTCTCACAACAGCAAGTCTGGTTATGAAGAGGCCTTGCTGGAAAACAATTCACTGTGCAGGACAGAATTTGAAAATTTGGTGGAAAGTAATTATAATATTTTTCAAGATCACTGTAGTTCAGCAGATCTTTGATTTATGATTTAGAGTGTATGTTTATACTGGCTAGATGCACTGATGTCTTGGGGCTGGAAAGTGCATTGTTCCAGCGGAGAAACAATAAAAGGCAATAGTTAAAGGGATAAGTTGTTCTTACTAAATCTAATTGGAATCAATTTAAATGTACAGTTGTCTGTTAGCAGCTAGATCAGGTGCAAAAAAGTTTATTTTCCTGTTGTTCCCTCATAACACGTTACCTACCTTCCACACAAAGCATTATCTTTGGTGGCCTTCAATGAAACTCACAGAGGAACGTGGATTTTGTGCTGGTCCCGTACAAGATTTCTCCTAGAAAAATTAAGATCTAAAAGTATATGGCATAAAAAAATATATCACCAAATGGCAAAATTATTTGAGGGATTTTCTAAACTAGGAGGCAAAAACTGCTCCTGACTGATTTCATTTTGAAAATGTAACTTGAGAACCTTGGAAAAGCTCATAATTTAAATCTCTACACATCCTGAAAAATTCTATACTCAGGTATCCTCTCCTGAATTTCACTTTTGTGTGCCATCATGTAGTCAGGAACTGTAAGATTATACTCTCTAGAAAATGCTGATTGATGCTACATGGCAGTAAAGCTGCATAACTGATTGATGGTCCATGGGGTCAATGACAAGTGTAATTTTTCTAACATGAGAGGTTGCTTCTAGGTAAGTAGATATCATTCCTTTAAGCTCAGACAGGAAGACAGAAAACTAGGAAAATATGTAGGTACGTGATTATTGAAAAACATTAGAACTGTTCTTGATGGCTGTCAGCACAACACTTTTATCAGCACATTTCTGTACACCAGCTCAGCTGTCCTTAAATGTCCTTAACATTCTTAAAAATACTAGATGAAAAGATTTGACTACATTGTTCCTGGTAATGATAGTTGAATAATTTTATAGAAGAAAAACCATTTCCTCAGATAGTCAGCGTGTACTGTAAAGCCCTGATACAGCTGTTTCATCAAAATGATGACTTTCATACCTGCAAATCGCTCTATGCAGCTACCTGCAGGTAGGTAGGTGTGCAGGCTTTTGCACATCTGTTTTGCTTGAACATTAATCGTCTGGAACATCAGTATACAAGCTGTGCTTATATTCACTTGCACACCTTGGAGCTCAGGATGGTACAATATGTTCTCGGTAATTCCAGTGGGAATTAGCATTTCTGATCCACTACGACAATCCGTCTAGCAGCACAGCGCTGCAAAAACAGCCTGTGACAATCACTGTTTTTACCACACTGCCCCTTCTCTCTCTGTCTGCAGCCCTCTGGTGTACAGAGATCACCATCTCAATTCAGTGTCCCAGTGCAGACCAAAGTGATGGCAGAAGACATAACTGTTACATCAAAGACAGCCCTGCTCTGCCCATGTCAATGTACTCACTGAACCAAGCATTGCTCATGTTCAGTCCTTCTGCACCAGTTTAAAAAACAACAACAAAAAAGAAATGTATTGATTTTTTTTTTCTACCAGGAAAAATTTCTGAGTGAAATGGTTACCAGAGGGGAAAAAAAATAACTTTTCTACTTATTGAATGCCTTTGGAAAAATATTGTTGTATGCAAAATTTATCAAAACTTGGCGTATTTGGATCTGTCTATTGTATAAATTACATATGGCATTTCAGAATTGTTGCTGTACTGCAATGTCTATATGGGCTTTCCTTTTAAAATGAGCTGTTTAATGTGTTGTGTATTGAGTTTGAAAAAATTACTTACTTTGCCCACTTGATTCTTAATCAGAATCATATGTGTATAAACTGGAGAAACATATCCCCTAAAAAAGTAGGATAACTTTTTAAATAGCTTTCTGCCAAGATATGGATGAATGGAAAATGACACAGTCTAAGTGATATAGCAGTAGGTCAACTTTTACACAACTCTATGTCCTGTACATCAACCAGTGAAACTGGTTCAGAGTATACAATATATACTCATATCCCTTAAAAAAAAAAAGAAGCTTGTTTTGAGACAGTGTAGAGAGTAAAAAGATTATTCTCGGTACCATAATGTTCTATGATAACTGGTTGGGAATTGTGACAATTTATGTACAAATTATGGTGTGACTTTTCACAGTATGAAATTAATCACATTGACTGGTTAAAAAAAAAAAAAAAAGATTAATTGGTTTTATATTGTGTTGTATCATTTCTTCTGGTAGCTGTTAAAAATAGATAACCAGAGGCTAATAGATGTTAATGGTCCCTTTCACTATTAAAAAATCAATATTTCTTGGATAGTGCAAATTTTAACATGGTCCTTTTGCTTAAAAGTTCCTGATTTGAAGATTTCCTTACAAATAAGTCTGCATTTACATCCCATCTTTGTCTTGATAGCACTTGAAATTTCATGTCAAGTTGGATAAATACATTTCATGTAAATTAACCATACTCTTGCAGAACGAAGACTAGAAAACATGTAGCTACTTGTCTTCCATTAAAAAAGTAGGTATTCTATACATGGTGTCTTTTTCTTAAAATATGATTTTGTACACATTCATGTAATTTTCAAAGGCTGCGTCATCCTGGTTAAGTAACCTGCCCACAGCTTTTACATATTTATTTCAAATTTGTTGGAAAGCAGCTAGGTTTTCTAATGTAAGTAGTTAAAATTGTAAGCTATTGAGTTATTGACAAATACTGAGTTATTAATCAAGCTAAAAAATTCTACAAGCAGGGTTCAGTGCTCTGAAGCACTGTAAGATAATAGTATTTGTGTTCAGCGATGCAAGTATCCACAATTAAGCAGTTCACTTGACAAATGAGATAGTTCACTTTACTTTGCACTGAAGTGAATTGTGCGTGTTTGGTCACCACTGTCCTTCTTCCTCTAGTTTCAGTTTCTTGCCACAAAGCATTTACATTTATTAAAGAGAAAGCAATTAAGTTGGTGTTGACCATTGGCCCTAGAGATGCATACATCAAGAGCCATGATTTAAAACATGGGTAAAAAAAGCATTCGTATCCTTCTCTCCCTGCAATTATTAATTTTCTTAACAAAAAGGCTGGTGAACATTTAGGGACTCTGCCACTGAACTAAATAGAATATGAAAAGGGAAAATATCTGTAATATGCTATGAAATCAGTTTTGCAAAGGAGAAGTGTATTGATAGTACTTCTTTATACTTCAATTCAGTTAGCAAGGGCGTTTGCATTTCAGTTGTCCTGTCTCACTTTGCTGTCTTGTTTTCTTTTCTTTGTTTGTCTGTTTCTTTGTCTGTGTTTGTTTTTAACAGATCTGTTTTAATCAGATAATGTCAAGAACTTAATCTGTGGGTTTGGTTTCAAGATCACAAAAAAGTCATTTTCAGTCTGGCTGTCAGAAACCTGATAATTAAAGGCAAATATAAAAGAAAACATAAAAGTATTTTTAATCTTTCCAAATGTCTCTTACAGCAAAGATGGTGTCAAAATAATAGTAATAATAATAATAAAGAGCTTCATTGCAAGTGGTCAGGGAGCCCACCTGGAACAGGTAGTAGTTGCAACAATCTGGCTTTGGGACTACCTGAGTCTTCTAACTCCAGCACGTGAGAAGTTCACTGTGAATTGGGCATACCGTGCTAAGTGTGGAAAAAATGGGAAAGGCATAGAACGTGTAGTGCTTGCTCACTAGTGTGCTGGATTATGCTTTGCAGGGTCTGATGCCTTTAAGCTCTCAGGTAATTACTGCAGATGTATTTTGTACTTGCCAAAGACCACGAAGGCTGGGATTAGTGTATACCAAGAAAGTCACAGAGAAATAAACCCACAGCTCTCTTTGGAAATTATTGGGAAGACTAGGCGCTCCTCCACACGTGGTTTTTGATTGGTGACCATGGGATGCACTGACGGCCCGGTGTTTCTCTTTCCTCTGCAGGCCCTACCAGTGTGGTCACTGCTCCCAGTCCTTCTCCCAGCCCTCAGAGCTGAGGAACCACGTCGTCACACACTCCAGTGACAGACCTTTCAAGTGCGGTTACTGCGGCCGAGCCTTTGCTGGTGCTACAACGCTCAACAATCACATCCGGACACACACTGGGGAAAAGCCCTTCAAGTGAGTACGCAAAGCCAGCAGCATGCCAGCTGCCAGTGGAGAGGGAAATGTGTGGCTGCTGCTCATAGCAACACACCACTGTGAGGGAAAGCTTCCCTGGAAAGCCAAGGCCAGACGAGTCCATCTGTGATGTGACCGAAAGCAGAATTAAGCCAGGCTTGTTTTTAGGTGCCTTGCATACCCAGAGCGATTGCCTATCCTCTGATGAGAACTTGATTCTTTTCTAAATGACATGCTGCTGCCACAGAACCATAGCTGAAAATACAGTCGAGGCTGTTACAGGCAGTTCTGTAAGTTACTGACTTTCTGCGACGCCTGTATGAAGAGCTGGGTGCAGCTTCACCTTCAGCTGATTTGGAACCAGTCAAATGGAGAGTGGGTGGTGCTGGTCATGCAATAGGCATCTGTTTGGTATTTTTCTCAGAACCACTGCATAGAAAATATAACCCTGTATTGTGGCTTAAGTTTGATAAGATCATAGGAATAAGTTGGTAGTGTTTAGCTACCAAAAATATTAAGAGAAATGAACCTATTAGGACATTTTTTTAAATTAAGCAGACTTTGCTGACTTGTGCAGTTTCTGCTTCTTGAAATTAAAGCAAAGGACACATCTGCATCTCAGAAACTTTCTCTACTTTTACCTCCAGCAATAGTACAGCTGATCCAGGTCTGTTTAACTTTCTGTTCTGCAGGACTCTGCCTACTCACCAGGAGATGTTCTCCAAGACAGATTACACTTTTTCCGTGTTGATGTGTGTGTCTTTTCTGAATTGACAGGCACAAATGTTATGTTTACAGTATCTGGAACAATCCCACTTTGTTAGAAAAACAGTATATTGATATGAATCCGTAACGTGTTGATATCACTACCTTTGAAAGCTGCCCAGTGTTCCCAGGAGGAGGCTGGGGTAAGACTGGGAGAGGGTGGGTCTTCCCCTGTTCTACAAGGGCCACTTGTACTCAGCCAGCTTTCCTCTCTTTGTCTTTCTTTTCCACTTTTGCCGCACTGTGCTCCAGGTCTGGTTAATGTAAGCCAGCTCAGCCACAGGGCCTGTCAGAACCCCTCATAACAAGCTCAGCAGAGATACCAATGCTTTGCCTCCATATATGGCTGAAAGGAAGCATGTCCTCCATACATGCCTCTGTTGGGGACAAGGGGACAGAGCCAGGAGCCAAATGCTGTATAACCAGGACAAAAAAAGTTTGCATACCAGAAACTGTGTCCCGTAAGTGGCAAAACTTGGAAACTGGGAGCATCTCAGTGATGAGTCCACCAGAACCAAGCTGTTGGATGCTGAGAGCCCACAGAAAGAGAGCCAAAAACAGTGAGAGCAATCACATTGATTTTACCTAGTTGCTGTGTAAATAGATTTTAGTAATTAATGGAAGAGGTTTCTGGGTCAAAATGGAAAATAGATTTCTTTTAATGTTAAGGTGTTACTTATGTGTAACCTTGTTGACTTCACTTAATTTTTTCCCTAACATCCTGTTTTTGTCACGTTTCCAATAGATCTGCTCTTTTGCCCCATTTAAGGCTATTATTTGTCCTTGTTACTTTAGTAATTTTTCCCTGTTTTCCAAAATGAGCTTGCCTGTAGTACAGTTCCTTTTGTGAAAGAAAAGGCTTAATGTACATACTACAATTAACCAGTGGTCTGGGATTTGCTTCACAGTGCCTATGCTGAAGTATTTGTGCATTCTGGGCTTTACCTTCTTTTTCCTAAAGTCATAGCATAGGGCAACAAAAGATATGGATGCCTTGTACAGCTGCTTTATGGTGCATGTCAGTGGCTTTATTCAGTTCTTTCTTTAAACTCCAGAAGCAGCAGTTCCACTTTCTCACTGGAAGACTTGTCCAAGCATGTGGAGGTGGTAATTTCACATGAAGCTAAAAGTGGAGCTGCCAGTCTTCCTGCCCCTGGCAGTCAGATAAGGGGGATGCAGATGCCCTGATCCTGAAAGCTGTTTAGAAGCACAGACTTCACATCCCTGTAGGACTGCTTGTGCCTGCGGGAGGAGGGGCAGAGAACTTATCCAGAAAGCAATCCAGGCTCTCTGCTAGGGGAAAAACAGATGGCTGCAGCTCATCCTGGTACCTCCTGACTGTTTAGATCCTCCTTTGAACAGGAGGGGTCCAAGACCTGACATTATGTAAGCTAAGGAGAAAAAAACAAAAACAAACAAACAAACAAACAAACAAAAAACCACAACAAATTCTAATGAACAAGGACAGTAAATGGGACAAATATTTCTGTCTTGATCATGAAGTTTAGGTTTCGTATGTTTGTATGCAAAGGAATTTTGAGTGTTCTGTACCTCAAAATGTTCTGTACTTGTGGCAATGCACACAATACTATTAGCAAGAAAGACCAGGTATGGAAAGTATTAAACTATTCATTAAAAATAACAAGCGTCATTTAAAACATATTGATAAGTTCAATTTCATGGGTAAAAATGGACAACCAGCTGCATAGCTAATGTGCACCTTCTGTGAATGCAACCTCACTGTTTCTCATGCAGTAAGCCAACTATGTAAGTGGCATTTGGAGAAATGATCTTGTGCGCATATTAAACAGGCAGTGTCAACCATTAACTGTATGTTGTGTGGGCGTTATTTCTAGAAAGCAAATCTGATTTACAGAGGGTGAAAGTATTTTTAAATATTTCAAATTATTTTCTGCTTAAGAGGAAAATCAGCCATGGTTGGCTAAAAATCTTTAGATGTTAGAAGACACTTTCTCAGTAGGTCTTAGTTAGTGCTGGATGTATGGAGGAAGACTTTTCTATTTGCTTTTCATTATAGATAACAATGCTAAGTGAGGTTATCTGTAGCCTAAGCTTTACACAGCCTGGACTGCAGGTCCAGTTTGGAGAGATTTTGTTTTGTGTCACTACAAGCTATCAAGTCAGCCTCACCA
The DNA here is from genome assembly GCA_035772895.1 of Perdix hodgsoniae. Classification (NCBI taxonomy): domain Eukaryota; kingdom Metazoa; phylum Chordata; class Aves; order Galliformes; family Phasianidae; genus Perdix; species Perdix hodgsoniae. Next base: position 920,573 of record JAPSGF010000078.1, read on the forward strand.
TTGTAATGTTTTTGTGTACTCTTATCTTTCTAAAGTCTCCACTATGGCTGCCAGTCTGAGAACAAAGCCTTTTAGCAAATTAAAGGTAGGGGGGAAAGGGAAGTAATTGTTGATTCTCGTTTTATTAAATTCTTCCCCTCTCAGCCTTTTCTATTTCTGAAAAATTTAAGGTTAACTAATGAACTGCTTGCAGAGTCAGAGCTGTGCAAACCTAGTTTTCAGGAGTCAGTTGAAAACAGCGAGAGAAAAGATTCCTTCTGATTGGGATAAACCAGGTGCTTTTCATTTTTCTTGTGGAAATACAAAACTAGAGAATGTTCATTTCAGCTGAACATAGATGTTGTATCTAACAGTGACACCTTAGCTTTCTACTTTTAGTGTTGTTGTTTTTTTAATTATTTTTTAACTTTTCCAAATTATGCCAAAATTCAGTGTTAAATTTAATTCTTGATCAAAAATTTAAAATATTCATCATGAAAATAACCAATGAGAGTATTTTTTTCATACGCGAGGCCTTTTCTCAGTTTTCTTCAGCTACAGCCTTTCGTAGAAGTTGATATAAACCTGGGAATCAAAGCAGTCATTATTATAATTCTCAATGCCAATACTTTAAAGGCACTCTAAAGCACACAGGCTGGTGAGGGATACCTAACCAAACTCAGAACCTGGCACCACAGAAATCCCCCCCAAAACTTGTTCATGTTGTCTGTGAATTTAAGTATCATTTTGTTCAACTTATCCTCTCAAGCAACCAAATGACACAGAGAGGCCTTGTGGTAGGATGAAATTTTGTGTAGGATGAGGCTGATTGTTGTGAGACAGTGTGAGACTTTGTATGTAAAATGAAAGCACGTGCATGTTGTAAGAAATGATAACATGGACCCACTTGTCACTGACACCACCTAATTGTGTGAAGAATTTAAATTGTTTCTTTTAATCTACCTTGTGCAGGTGGCTGTTTAAATAATGTACAAATGCCCTCAGAAGGATTAACTGGAATTCAGGTGTCCTCTCAATTAGTAGGCAGTATCACTGCAAACATTTCTTTTGTGTTTCAGGCTTAAACAACATTTTTGTTGCTCCCAATTTAGCCAGGCTTAGTCTCAGCTCCCATGATTACTGTAGGGGAAGCGGATTCATTTCATTTTTGACTCTTTTGGCTACTATTAAATCTTCCAGCACGTTAGCTGTGTGTGGCCAGTAATATCAGAACACATGCACATAACAAAAACATGCATGCATGTACTCAGCAAACTCAGACATGGGTAACTGCAATGGTTATTATGCTAAAATGGACTGGGAAAGAATGACTGTTAGAGGAAGAGCGTAGGGCATAGTTCAGAAGAAAGACCTTGTTAAATCTCATCCCATTCCCACTTGCTATGAGGCAGTTACAATTAGTACTGTCCACACCTTTCCTGCCATATTGTGTCTAGCAACACCTACTTCAGATCAAACTGAAGAGAGGAATCAGGGGGATAATGCTCATCTCTTCTGTAAGCCTTTTATTTACATATCCCAGGCTGTAACTTTAATCACGCTCTATGCAAGTGCTTAGACAGTACTCAGTACCTAGGGTGCAATCTGAAGGTAACTCAGGTGCATGAAGCTTAGCTGCCCAGCTAAAGGCTTTGTTCTGAATTCTACCCAAGGGCTGCTTAGTGCAGACAGCACAGTCTGACCAGAAATACCTGGTCTAGAGAGCAAATGACGGTAGCAATAAATTTACTCTTTTCTAGTCTCTTGCTAGTGGCATGATACAACCTTCCTGTCTCACAGTAGGAATGTGTCCCAGAACGACCTGCAGCTTGAAAGCGAGAGAATCGTCACTGGTAAAAGTCAGTGGACAAAGGACAGGAACTTGCATTTTAAAGGATCACAGTGACCCTTGTTCCATGCTTTCAGGAGATCCAAGAAGATTAAGAATATGTACATAGCCACTGGTTTTACTGAGGAGCATTAGGTCTTTTGATAACCCTGTTGTCTTTCTCTGATTCACCTGTGGCCCTGGATGTACTGATATAGCATATTCCACTCTTTTGCCTAGGCTTTTTGAAGTTGGGTGTTGCCACACCTGATTTTGTAGCTTACTATGAAATTGTACTACTTGCATCTCTGTAAGGCAAGGATCCGCTTGTCTTTGTAGACATCAGAATAGCAAAACTATCAAGTTCAAGTAGATAGCAATATCTCACACAGACTAAGTTAACCCCCAGCCTTAAAATTGATTCCAATGCCTCTGTGATAGATATATATAAATGTATATAAAAATAATATAATAATTTGTAAGTTTGTCAGGCAATGGAAGGTAGTATATTTTGACACACTAATCCAGTAACTAATCAGTTTTCTAATAAACAATCAGCAGTACACTAATGTGTCATCAGCACTTCAGGAGCTCTGGAGAGTGGATGATCTGCACATAGACGTTAATGAATACACCAAAAATCATTAAGTAATCAATACTTCTGAGTTATTTTCATTGAGCTGATAGCTCTGATACATTAAAGCTGACATTTTACATTTGTCGAGATCACAGTGCAGTTTTTAACAGTGGAACAGGCTGCTAAAAATATTCCACAAAAGACAATCAAAGAAACACAACTTAAAAGTGCTGACATTTTAGGTTGGTACAGTAACTTGGATGAATGTGTCTGTAATGTCTGTACTAAATGCTTTTTTAGCAGAACTTTCTTACTAAATCTTACTAGTGTGAAGAACATTTCACAATTATGCATCTGTGTAAATATATTTATTTTCTGTTTCTTTTGTAAGCAGCTACATCAGTGACAATTCACCTTCTATCACTCATATCGGTAAAGAGAAAAAGACAACTATGAATTAGCTTAGCCCATTGTTTTTCTCGTTTCTCCTTTGAAGGTGAAGAATGCATGGTAGTGATGCTTGTATGATAATCTTCTCTGAAGATAAAACATCACACAGCAGCATTAAATCAGTGGTGGCTTTTGGAGGAAGTGCCATACAAGAGGGATCCACTGCGTCTGTATTTGCAATTCATCGAACATCTCTATCTAGCAGTTAGAATGCAAATTAAGAGGATAGTTTTGGGGGGATTAGATACAGTATATTCTATTTGAAAGCAGGGACAGGGGATGCACTGGGAGTGACTAACATCCCTCACCTTACTGCCTTGAAATTCAATAGCTTTGTAATGTTTTCACATTTTATTTATTCGGAGATTATAGTTATCTGAAGAGAGAATAGGATAGAAAGACTGAAGACATAACAGGCAGTGAAGAAAATGCTGGTGATAGTTATGAGTCCTCTCTCAACCTAGAAATAGTGCGCATGATTTCAGGTAATTAAGTAATCACTAACTCCGTATGTGCCTGTTTTAAAATGAACCCCACTGCATAGTCAGATAAATTGCAGATCAGATAGGCAATGAGTTTTCTCTTGTTCTAGTGCTAAACAAGTATTGCTTTCTGATTTCTCTTCCTCAAACAGGCAATTGTGGATTTTAAATTAGCAGAAGGTGAAATTCTATTTGTCATCAATTTCTTCTAGGGGTTACAGAGCAGAAAACTGCAGACAAGCTGCTTCTTTGATGGCTCACTCCTAAAAATCTCTTTTTGTTCTTTATCTATTTGAACTGACAGTGATCAGAGCTACAGCAGGACAGGCCTCTCTGGAGAAATCACCTTCCCCTTGTCTATTGACAGATTCCTCTGTTCTGAATCAGACAGGCCTTGTCCCATCATAGGCATCAAGGTCTTGGAAGTAGCCACCAATTAAACCTCTTGAGCCAGTAAAATCTGAAGCCACTTTTGAGTGTCTGTTCTGATTAGGCAGGATGAGACAAAGACCATCACCCC
>JAPSGF010000078.1:927585-940275 GCA_035772895.1 Perdix hodgsoniae
CCTTCCTTCCTTCCTTCCTTCCTTCCTTCCTTCCTTCCTCCCTCACTCCCTCCCTAACTCCCTAACTCCCTAACTCCCTAACTCCCTCCTTCCCTCCCTCCCTCCGTCCCTTCTTCCTTCCCTTCCTCCCTCCCTCCTTCTTTCCTTACATTCTTTCTTCCTTTTTTTTTTTTTAAGACACCAGAGTGGGATTTCTGCAGAACTTACTTTTCTTCTTCCCAAAATTCTTTCCTGTGTAGGTTATCGTGATGTGCCAGACTCCTGAGCACAATTTCAGTTACTGTGTTATTGTATGTATGGCACTTTCATAACAGATTTGGCAGCATACAAAAGTAATTATCTAAATATTCATGGTTTCATATGGATTTTTTTCTCAAGTACAACAGTTGGCATTCAGTTACAATATAGCAAATGCAAAATTAGCATCAAGAAACTGAAATACACCCGAGGTTTGAACTAAACAGAATCTAGCTCCTGTCTGCACTTCCTGAATACTGAGTGACTTTCTGCTCATGTATCGGTGGAACAACTGTACGTTTAGATCCACTATGAAGATGATATGTGTTTGCACATGGTGAACTAAAGCAGTAAGTATAGTACGATCATCTTGAAATGTTGTGATTATGTGCCTGCCTTTTCAGAATTTCAGAAGCATTTGGCATCTCTGCTTTGTAGATGGGTAAATAAATACAAGTGTTTGGGTATTCTTGTTTGTTTCTCTTGATTATGTCCCATTCTGGACACACTGGAAGTCATATTTAAAAACTGTGCCAAGGTATGATTTCATTCAGTGCATGGAATTGAATTTTTTACATTTTTGGAGTTACTCCATTCAGGATGACATTAGGTCCTTTGTGAACCTCTGGTTGTATATCCTAAATGTGATCTTCTAAAATACAAATTGATTGTTTTCCCATGTGAGAAAACAGAGTTGAGAATAATGTAATAATTATACCACATGACATAGTAGAAACTTGCAAGCAATGGTGTGTACACCTGTTATTTTCTCTTGACAACATAATCTCTCCTTATAATTACTATTTATTTTTTGTATGGTGCCATTAGGTTATGTGATGCTGTCTTACAGCTGATGAAAGGATGTAGATTCTGAAGAATAAATAGGTGAAAGTCTAAAAGTAAGTTCTCATTGCTTTTGAGAGGCATCAATTCTTACTTTTTAAAATTATTTTTATTTTTCTTTATTTATCTTTAGTGCACTCTTTCTTTCAAATTCTTTCTGTGGACGCATTCCCAGAGAATAAAGTGTTCTAGATCAACATGAGGTATTTCTTCCAACATTTTGTTAAGATTTGGAAGTTTTGACAAGACAGGTCAATCTCAAGAAGTGCATAAACCGCCCAATAAAATGCAGAGCACTCTGAAAGAGCCCTCTGTTGTTATAAAATTATAATGACAGTGTAATTAGAAAGGTAGGCAGCATTTTGAAAAATTTCATCGGCTAGCATCTTTTTTACTGCAAAGGACCAATGAAGTCATGCATGTAGTTGTATTCTTGTGATATAAACTGTAAAGATTACATCGTGTTTAAATGAGAATAACAGGCACACATTTAAAAAGAAGACAAAGAAATGTAAATATATTTGATTAATAAAACATTTCTATTACCCTATCCTAAGTCTTTGTTTTATGTTATGGAATTTTGTGCACATTGTGCAGAAAGAAATGTGTTTAAATGAATGTGCCTTGAAGGTAGCTTCAAATAATCACAGTACTTTGCTGTAGTGTTTATCCTGAGTTTCCAGAAGGGCTGCAGCTTGGATGTTGCAAATTGATTTGCAGGGAGAAGAGAATTGAGAGCAATTTCATTTTTCCTGGCGGCTGGAAGGTATTGTACTACTCCTGTTGTTCTAACACTGAGAGTAGTCATATGCTCGAACAACTCCTCAACATACACTGGATTTTTTGGGTGTAGGTTTGTGAGACAAATCGTGTCCTACTGTATCCTGGTTTTCCTATTCTGCATGCTGAAATGTATATTTTTTCAGTTAACTGCCTAAGTCTTTTCTAGTTACCCAAGTCTTGATTTACAAGGATCACCATCTAGTGGACTAAGACAGAATTTCAAAACTCCAGCTGATGTTATATCTGAGCTCAGTTAAAAAAAAACTCATTCTAAAACCAAAACTATAACCACTACCTTTGCTCACTGCAAGAGACCTTCAGTGCTTCTTGTAACATTATTTCACTGCATTGTATATGTCAAAGAGCAGTGATTAGTTCACTAAGTCACCCCTTGTTCCACTTGAAAAAATACCACTTGAGTCTGCGAAAAATATGTCAGTTTCTGTCATTTTTCATGCTATATGACCTTTTACATAAGCACCAGAACCACCACGGTAGAATAATTGCACAAAACTACTGTACTTGAGAAAATACTCAGGTAAATTGGCCAGGGGACTGCCTGCTGGTTTGCAAGTAGCAGGGATAGTCAATCATTCAAGGCAAGCTTCTAAACATGCAAGGAAAATTCTTTATAACACAAAATTGTATTGAGTCACGCTGTATGAGATTATATTGCCAAACCCATGTAATCTGTCATGAGCTAATGAGACACAAATGTCTGAGGGGGTGGCAGTGGGGAAGTCCTTTGGCTGATGGCCCAATCTGTGATATAAACGTGTCCTGTGGGTCTTGGGGTCCACCTTCTTGGAATTCTTCTGGTGGGTGATTTAGAAGGGGTGAGGCTCAGGTCTGCTAACATTTTTCTTCTAAGTCCTTAACTGAACATTTTCATTTGGACTGAGGGCTAGGAGTACGGTACCTTCTCGCTTTTGTCCCTGTGTATATTAACTGAGATTTAGGGAAAGATCATGTGCAGTATTAAAGTACAACACGGAAATCAGAAGAACAAAGGAAAATTTTATTTTGATGTTATATTGTTGGAGCTTTTTTCTAAACAAGGTGGACAATTTCTCCCAGACAAATAGATAGAAATCAGAAGCTTCCAAGACATGGCACACATTAAATAGCTACTCTGGCATCAGTAAGAATCTGCAGGTTAAAACAAGCACAGATCTAAGTATCACAAATCCAAATGTATTTGAACAGGTAACACAGAAATGTTTGCACCGTGTACCCTAGACTTTCTTCTTCTATTACTGAAAAGCCAGCATAACATTTGGCAGATAACTTGATCAGTTCCACCTTCTGTGGCTGTAGGGATCTGATAACATTTTGGAGCAGACTGACAGCACGAGACAGAAAGATGAAGGGGTGGTGGGCCTGATGTAACCTGTTGTGTGGTAAAATAGAACACCAATTAACATGCAACGGTGAAGTGCCTAAAAAGATGATCTGCAGAAGTCAGTGCACTGAAGAGGGTTTTCGTCTTTCTCCTCGGTATTTCTTGATGGCCATCTGAAGGTAATTACCTGACTAGCTTTCTTGCTCTAACTCTGAGTCATTTTTGTAGGCAAAAATCAACTAAGAAGGCCGCTGATAGCTGGATAAACAACCTAAGTACCTAAGAATAAACCAGTGCTCTAGAAGGCCTGATCTCCAAACATGACTGGAACCCACCCAAACGCATACAGTGGAAGAGGAAGGACAATCTATCACAGAGAGATCAAAATCCTCACACTACATTAAATAAGTCTCACTTTTGAAGACTGCACTGACATAATTTTCATATTTAAAAAAAATAATTAAATATATTTTAGTTACATAACTGAATGCATAGTAGCATAGAAGTTAGTAACGTAACTAGCACAACTGCCACAGTCAGTTCTTGGAAAGTCATATTAATAAATCCTAGGCTACACTCTGTAGCCATACCTGGGTCTCTCCAGGTTTGCCCCAGATGTCGTCATCCAACAAGCAAAGCAGATCATCCATACCAGTACTTCCCAATAGGTTTAAACTCTTTCCAGTCCTTACTCCCCTCCCATCTTGGCTCTCGTCATTTCCATCTATTATATTTCATTTTTATCTTCATTTTCCTCTTCCCCTCTCTGACATTACCGCATTCAATCATTTTCCCCATCTCTAGAGTTTCTCCAAATAAGCTTACAAATGACTAAAGAAAGAACTTGTATTTGTTTACGTTGGCACAACAAGTCACAAAAATACATTTTCTTTTCGCTATAATCTCAGCCTCAGTGGAATGAGTCAAAGTATAATAGTCATGCAGAGACTTTAACCTGGAATTTTTTTTTTAGGGAGCCAAGAACATTTTGGCCTACAGCACACACACTGTTAGCAATCAGATTCTCTTCTGGAAGCTATTTAGAATTTTTTGTCTTTAACTTTTTATCAGGGTAATTTCTTTTATTTTTTTCCCCACGGCATACAATGTAATTAGATAGCCAGTAAACGGAAAGTTTCATATAGAAAATACTTTTTAGCAAGTTAAAAAAGCACAACTACAGGCACATACTGAGCCTTACTTGCAGTGTCCGTCTGTTAGTCTGCCTGTGTCTTTCTTCACTTTCTCCTTTTCCCCTTGAAGTACAAAAAGCAATTTATTCTGCTTACACACAAGATCTTCAAGAAAGGGGATAATATATTACTGTAATTCGGCACAATATTTCCACACGATGAAATGCTGCAGAAGTGTCTGATCGGTCAGCGATAAGGAGATTGTGTAGCTCCTGTCTCAGGTTTTGAAACTGCTTGTGTGAGGAAGACATATGTCCAATGAAGAGATAGGCAGATACAACTAAAAGCAGTATCTGACTCATTGCTGTGAGGTTGCTTACCTTGCTTTTATTTAATGAGCTAATGAAAGCAAGGAGGCTGCACTGTTCTTTAATGGGAGATAAGTAGATCTGGAAAGTTTTAAGCTCTAAAGGAGGTAGAGGAATGTTTTATCTGCCTGTCGTCTTAGTAGCAATTCTTTGCTTTGTGCTAATATTTGAGGTCCCCGAGAAACATCTTTTCCCAACTGTGCATTTTTAGTAAAGTTCTTCCTTCACTCTTCCCTCTCAGAATTTATTCTCATGAAAAGCAGAGAACTTGATTGAAGTACAAAAAAAAAACCAAAACAAAACAAAAAAAACCCCACAAAACTCCACAGACAATCACACACACAAAAGTAGGCTGGGGAAACAAAATAAATTTGGATTTTTCTTCCATTATTTCTATTAAAAAGGAAGAAAACATGTCTGTGCATGATTCCTTGCCTTTCAACATTTGAGAGAAGATCTCTGCCTAGGACTGATGACGTGAAAATTAATTCTGACCATTTGCATACTCCCAGTTATGGCTCTCCTTGGGTTTTAGTGATTAATTCTTTTGTGTAATCTTCTCAATAATAACATTGACTTTTAAATTACTCTTCTACTTTTTATTATGGCTACAAAGATCATATATCTCTTTCAGTCTCGAATGGTCATATGGTCTTAATTCGCCTCAAGTCCAGTCTTGATGAAGGTACTGCATTGTGCAGTTTCTCATATGTACTATGGAGTCGTATTATAGACAGTGGAAGAACTTGAAACCATGTGTAGCTTTTCTCTTCTCTCTCTTTGGCTTGCCACTGCTTTTCTAGTTCAGAATTTTCCTGTGTTGAGAGCTTCCTTTTCGCCAGCAGTCTGAGTACAATGGTTGTTTGCTTGCAAAATCCCAAGGCAGATTCATGCTTCTGGATTTCCTTAAGTGGTAAAACTTTGCAGATCCACTTCTATCTCATTGAGAGAAGAGTTGCCCACTTTGTATCAACAGATCAGCAGTTAAGCAACACCGTGGTCATGAACCAGATGTTATTTTTTGATTTTTTTTTTTTTACCTGCCTCATTTTCTCTTTCTTTTGCGATGTTTACTTTCACCTAGGCCATAAATGTCAGAAAACGCAGAAGAGAAATCTGCAGTATTGTTTACCTATGGTAAATCTTCACTTCTTCATACTGTTCATTCATTCACCTTGGAAAGTCTCCTTAACAAATCAAATAAAATCACAAGAAAAAACAACTATGCTGAATTAAGGTAAGGGCTTTAGTAATACATCACACTATTTACATGTTAAATTACAAATTATTATAATACCATCAATTTATTCATTGTTGATACGGAAAAGTAGAGAAATCACTGTACTGGAAAAATATTTGTAACTCCTACAGCTTTTATGTATGCAGCAAATTAATTGGCTGTTAAAGTACTGGATAGTGCATACTTCAGAGTGATAGCTTCATTTGTTTTATGTTGTTCTTTTTTTTACTCAAGGGGGTAGGGGGCTGTTTTCCACAAAAAGCTCAACCCATTCAACCTACTTAGTGAGGCTGAGAAGATGCAATCTATCCCCAAATCTGTCACAACCAAAGATGTAGTCATTTAAAATAACCAATCCAATCATCCAGCTCTTGATTGTTCGATGTTCTTTCTGGCTTTACACTTTTGATTAAGAAGCTCAACAAAGAGGTGAAGTTGCAGAACAGCAAAGGGTTCCTTGACCTAAAGAACCTGAAGTCAGCAGGTCACTTGTAGTGACTGTGATTTATTGAACAATAAACACAGCCTCTTCAAACCCTTTTCTTTCTTCGCTGGCCTATTTTTGCAGTCATCATATTCTTGTTCAGAGGATGCACGCAGAGAACTTTCTGAAAGATTATTCAATCTTGTATAATAAAAAGAAAGTAACCATGATTCTATCTAACTGTAATAATGCATTTTAATAAACTGCATTCTCAGAGATGAGATCAACTACTAATAACAACCTGTGAGTTTTACATGCACTATTGAAGATATTTAGCATACTCTACTAAAGCAAAGTAAAACACTGTATTTCATTTTGTTAAAAAATGAAACTTCAGCAATGCTGCTTTTCTGTAGAGAGTGGGATGAAATTTTGGTTGGAGAGTAAAAAGGTTTTTTTCTTGCTTAACGTTTTGTTGCTGAGGTGCTGTAGGTGGCACAAGAACAACAGCACACAACGGAGAGATGTATGCATACTTTTTTGATTTAAAGATTTTTGGGTTGTTTTCTTTTTGGTGAAAGACATATAAAAGAAAATAACTGAAAGAAAGGAAAAAAAACAACAGGAAAAAAAAATCACGAGCGCATGGAAATGTATGTTTTCATTACTTTCAGCATGAGAAATGTAGAACGATTGATAATAATTTTAAAAGATGGCTTTGAAGCACAAGGAAATAAATCACACTTCAGTAAAGACCAAGGCCAGATTTAAACAATCAAAACCTATGATGATTTTTATACTACTTTTGCCTGACACATTTTTCTTAATAAGTGTCTCCTGTAGCATACAGTCCTGCTGACCTGCGTAGCTCACAGATGACAAGTACAAGCTCTCTCCCTGTGTATGCAGATGTACACATGTGGGCATTCATTTTGACTCTCTCTCTAATCTTTACTAAGTCTTTCCTCATTCCAAAGACCTAAACTTTTCATAAATGAAAAGAAAATGCAGACGTAAGGGAGGGAGGTGGTAAAGCTGCATGTTCATGAGAATAAAAAAGAAAATTTTCTACCAGAAAATCTAACAGTCTAAATTTAATAAGCTTCAACAGAAGAACATGTATATGTCGCACATAATTTTTTCCTTAAAATTACTTTTCAGATAGGTGCTTCATTTTTTCTCAGGGTTCACCACACCGCTTTATGCCTTGCATAAATCAAGGTAATCTTTCACATGATAGATCATCTGGCTGCTGTTCTTACGCACAGTAGTACTTGGGACATTTGACAGTCTCTACCCTACAATTAAAATTAAATGCTCTATAAGGAAATGAAAAATAAGCTTCTTCTAACCAAAACCTTTAAAAGAGAGGCAGGTCACTCCCCTTCTTTTCTGAGGCATTCTGCCCAGCACATGCTGCATTTGGGAAGGTTGCTGCACTCGCACCACACTGCTGATGCCCCTGGTCTGGGTGCAATGCTAAAACCCAGCAAGATCTTGTCCCTCGTGGACAACGATTTGACAGGGCTCGTTCCTACAACTGAAACTTGCAGAATTAAAAGTACAGAAGGAGAAAACTCACCGACTGCTTTCCATCCCAATTCTAACCACATTACAAGTGGGCTTATATAGACAGAAAAAGAGTGCTTCCAAGTGCCAGCCATCTGACAAAGACAGTGGTGTTCTTGGCAAGGAATAACATTTCAAAGCTCAAGCTTTTTGTCTATTTGTTTGCTTGCAACAGCATTTTAAGTGAAAACAGCCTGATGCAGAAATCTGGTAAGCTGGGGACTAGCTCCTCAGATCTGGCTGGTCAGGGGCTGTTTGCTTTCTGTGTCCACCCATGTCAATACAGATCTGCAGTGTTTGGGAGGAAATGTGCCCACCACCAGTTTGGGGACTGTGTGTGTGACATAATTTATGTTCTTAATGCTCTTCCATGCTACCCTTGTGTTTCAAAAGGTTTAACTATGCTAAGGAGTAAATGATTTCTTTCCACTACTGCTCGGAGTGCCAGAAGGCAGGAGAAATTTAAACACAACTAAGATCAACACTGTGAGTTTACTTGGCCTCCACATCTAGCAACATAGTCATAAATTTCTTAGGCTTCTTATTAAAGAATTTAAAAGGCCCTATAGACTTGGCAAGGTTTCTGTAACAATGCCTCTTCTATACAGACTGTAAACGTTGGAAATCCTCAGAGTTGCGTTTTTGCATTGTGTTTGGTCAGGGGGTGTGAGCTCTGTGTGACCAAGCCCTTTCCCACTTAGGTGCTATTTCACTGCTCAGCGCTGCAGCGGGGACAACATGCTAACACCAGAAGTGCCAAGGAATGTCAGCATGTCAGCTTCCAATCCTCTTCTTTCAGATGTTGTTTCTTGCTTACGAGGAATGATTTTCCTGCCTCAGCTCCCACCCCCTTTGTCTCCGGAGTTATTTTCAGCTGCAGTCTCTGCTGGGTGCACAGAGTGCACACAATGGCTGCACAGTGAGGCTCAGGGGGCTCCGTGTCCCAGGAGAAGGGGACACTGCTGTGGGCAGGTGGCAGCTGGCCTGGATGCTCGGGTGCTTGATGCACCAAGGAGCATACACAGCTCATGTTGTGCTCACACCAGCGAGCACTGATTGCAGTGGTCAGGCTTATGTCTGTGTCAGGATGCAGCTCAGCTGCCCAAATGCTGCTAGTTGATGCAAGTCGCCATGTGGCAAATCAGTGTGGTCTGCATTGCTGCACAATGCATAACTAATGATGTTCTGTGGAGTCTGTGGTAACAGGCAGCCTCTGAATGGCCAACTAATAACCAGGTTAATTCTATCAAAGGGCTCTTTATTACAGCAAGTCCATGCAAGCTCCTTTACTCCCAGTTGGATTATGTTTTCCTCCTTAGAAAACATGCTGTAGCTGAATTTAGTGAAGCATTTTCTCCAAGTTGCATATTATGCAGCACGGAAAGTATTTCTCAAAGGATCCACCATTGTTTGCTGTGAGTTGGCCCTTGAAGGAAAGATAACACCAGGCATGCGGGCAGTGTGAGAAGTTCTCCAGCAGTACTATCAATGAATGGAAAGTTGGGGATGATTCTTTTTTACATCCACAGAAGACAAAGGGAAAACTTGTGCTATCTATTGGTCAACCTTATTATTGTTATTGCTCAAATTTTATGACCACTTTAGCTACTGTTATCTTAGTTTCTCCTTGTGCATTCCCTGTAAGGAGCACTGTCCTGCAACTACTGTGCCAGCAATACAATTTTACTTCTGGATACAGAAATCTTAAAAAATAACCCAAATCCTCAGTATCTCCCTTCCTCATTCACCTGTGCATTTAACACAGTGCAAAAGAAAGCCACGGGAACATTCTTTGTGATCACATCCCAGTCTTTCTGCAGCCCAGGAGCAATGAAAAGATTCAAACAACAGATACAGAAAAGCACTAAGGCTGTCCAACAGCATCCATTAATTTCTTTTGCCCCAATGGCATTGACTTCAGTCTCAGCTTCATGAGTCATCATTTATGATCTCAGTAATTTACTGCAGTGGTAAGATATACCACAAAATCAATGAAAGCAAAGGAAAATTCAGAACTAAGATCAGAGCCTGTAAGTCACTAATGTTTGAAAATGTTAGAGTGAGAATTATTACATGGATTTCTGTTGGCCTCAACTGCCTATGGTTTAACTTGCCTGATAGCAGCATGCATAGACTTTTCACTGTACCAGAATGAAGCTGCAGTCTGCTGATCCACTGGCCTCCTTAGCACTTAAAGATGAAGTGCAGATCAATTATGAAAATAGAGTTTAGTCCATATTTATGGGCTGAATGTCCCCACTAGCCAGCCTCTAGGGGACATTCAGAACAGAAATACATTTCAGCTGCTCCTTTAAGTAATTCTTTTTCCTATGTGAAATCCACTTGATAACATTTGGTTCCCTGCAGACATTTCAGAATGCAACATCCAGTGATACCATGAACACAACAAATTGCAGGGTAATGCTGATGGCTCCTGAATGTGTTTCATCAATGAAGAACACATTCAGGAAATGCAGAGTTTAACATGCCTCTGTACACGATGCCTCTACTTCTCTGTGGGGCAGTCTAGAGTGATGCTTGAGTCCGGTCTTTTGGATAAATTTAATAACACAAAGAAAACTTTCTGCATGAAAATCATACATGAAAAGTATTTGCTGTTCTCCCTGGTAAAATGAACTTGTGATCAAAATAAAAAAAGTTGAGTGCAACATTAGAAACTGAAAATTACTAGCCATGAGGATGAGGACTGAACCACATCCAAATAATGCATCCTGGCCAGGAAGTCTGCTCTCAAATAACCTCATGCCTTAGTAAGTATATTCTAATTATTAAAGCTCACATTCAGCAGAGAAGACAGAAGCAAAGGAATTAACTGGGAAGGTAGAAACTCTTTTTTTTTTTTTCCCCATCATTTTCCTCTGTTTACCCACATTCACTGTCCAAACTGCACATTCAAAGGCTACCCCCAGTGTGGAAGATTGTGCCAGTCCTTCTCTTTGTCATTCAATCTTGTGGTTCATTTTGGGAAAAAAACAGTAACAAGGAGGTGAAGAGAACTAACAAACATGACAGTATAGTGTGAGAGAAGTGCTAAGCTCATTTCAGGAAGGGAGGAATAAGAAAAGAAAACAGAGCAAGAAATAGACATGGAAAGGTTTTGGAGAATACCTGTGAGAAGTGTAGGTAGTAGGCTGGGTTCACATATGGAAAGAGTAAGAAAAGTGTACAAGTAGGAAAGGAAAAGTTTGTTGAATAATCGAAAACCCTGTTTACCTGACTTGCTAGAATTTAAATCATTCCTTCAAACTTTGTCAAAGGAATCAGCTCCACATGGCACCATAGCTTTAGCTGGATCTCCATCTGGACCAGGGTTGTAGCTAGAGTGTGCAGATGTTGAAAACTTAAAGATAAAGGCTGGAGAAGACTTAGAGAGGCCATGTGTGCCTGAACCACACTGCAGTTTGTGGTCAGATGGGCCATTATTGCAACACTCAAGCTGGGACCTGGTTTTCCCAGGTCACTCAGACTGAGCTGATTGGAAGCTGATTGGAAGGCTTATCTATTTTCAATCCCTGCAACTCCAGAAGACCAAACTGATGCTACTCTGCACTGGTGAGACCTCACCTGGAGTACTGCATCCAGATGTGGAGTCCTCAGTGCAGGACAGATATAGACTTGTTGGAGTATGTCCAAAGGAAGGCGATAGAAATGATCTGAGGGATGGAACACTTATCATCCTATGAGGACAGGCTGAGAGAGCTGGGTCTGTTCAGCCTGGAGAAGAGAAGGCTGCGAGGTGACCTGAGAACTTCTTTTCAGTATCTAATGGGGAGCTACAGGAAAGAAGGGGACAGACTCTTTAGCAGGGTCGGTGGTGATAGAACAAGGGAAATGGCTGCAAACTTAAAGAGGGTAGATTTAGGTTGGATATAAGGAAAAAGTCTTTAAAATGAGGGCAGTGAGGCACTGCAACAGGTTGCCCAGTGATGTGGTTGATGCCCTGTCCTTGGAGACTTTCAGGGCAAGGCTGGATCAGGCCCTGGGCAACACGGTGGAGCTGTGATGTCCCATTGCAGGGGAGTTGGACTGAATGGCTTTCAGAGGGCCCTTCCAACTCCAATGGTTCTGTGATTCTATGGTATTAGGAGCAACTAATTCCAACTGAAGAGTAAGATAAGAGCAACATTTTAGGAAGCAATACTTTTTTCTTTTTTAACCATCTGGTTGCCATCTCTGTTGCAGAAGATAAGTGCCTGCTTAAATCCGTCGTAGTTTAAATAAAAACAGAGAAAATAGGGAAAAACTGAAAAGCTGATCCAGAGGAGGTTTTAGGGAAGAAAAAACTTGTTACCCACTCGTTTTGCATGGAAGGTCCTCTTTTAGGGAAAAAAATAATTCCCAATGACTTCATCAAGAGTTTAATGCATTCTTGGAGTTGGGCAGCTGCCCTGGTTTGCTGGTAACAGAACATTTCCTGACTTGAGGCCTTTGGTCCACCTCACTGAAAGCTGTGCACATGCTTCACAAAATCACCTGATAGCCCAACAGCAACATTAGCTTGGTTCATAGAGCTGCAGAACTCTGAGGGATGTGTAGATTTAAATTTGTGCCTTAAATGTAAGATCTCTATCCAATATTTTGAACTTCCTAGGGGATTTTCATAAAGGGAAACATGCTTTTGGCATGCACAACTTATCCTTCTGCCTTCATTCAAGGTTACTTTTAGTACAAGTGAGAAAGAAAGAAAGAAAGAAAGAAAGAAAGAAAGAAAGAAAGAAAGAAAGAAAGAA